>JARFOD010034403.1:0-10485 GCA_031763545.1 Mopalia muscosa
TTGTCCCGTCCTGTCTTTGTTTGTTGCCAGTGGTGTCGAGGGGGATTTCCTTCACCCATTGGGCTGGCACGTCGTCATATAAGTGAAATACCTTTGAGTACGACGTAAAACCCCAATCAAACAAACAAACAAATCCTAACCTTTAGAAGTAAGCGAACGCTACCATGACTGTTTTTTTTTTCTTCTAATATATTTAAATTGTTTGGTCTTACCTTTTCGACTTCTTCCTTGAACACTTGTGGGTTAAATAGATCCATAAAAGGGAAAATGTTTTATTCTGAAGCTGGCTTTATATTTAAACATTTCGTACGGCTGGATGTCGTATCTCTATTCACTGTATAATACAAGTCCATAAGATACGTATTCGCATATATATAAATGTATGCCGTAAAAGCGAATTATTCACAATTTTATCTTGTTTCAATTTATACTCAAATGTTGGTTTCGAATAAAGATACATTTTTTGCTGTGTGGCAAACATAGCCCTATGCCTAATTATTGGCTGGAGGAAATGTCAAGCCTTAATTCTCCCCATTATATTGATTTATCATTGGATAATAATTTTTGAATTTGGCTGAAAATGTCTTGTGTGTAGTTTCGAAAGCACATTTGAGAAATAACTTCGTATTTGCTGAAGAAATTTTAAAACTCGCTTATATTTTTTTATAATTGGTCACCGACGAATCCCATGAGGCTGCAAAACTTAACATTGGTTATTTTAAAGCTGATTTTGAATAACGCGTATGTCAAAAAGCAGTAGAAAATGTACATCTTTATTTCACCCTGTGTAAATTAAGAAGAACGTTTGGGAAACAACCGTCACGTAAATCTCAATGATAAGCGGAAGCACCCTCTGGGGACACACAATGTTCGATTACTTCTAGGTAATATTGTTACGTTTTTTGTGAAAGAACGAAAACAGGGTTTAGTTTTAAATGAAGTTGTCAACAACAACGTTTATTTTTTAATATAGTTGCAAATCTGCAGTTTTACATAAATTTGAGGCGTGTCAAATTGGTAAAATCATTTTGAAGTGGAAATCGCGTTTTTTTAATTTCACAAAAATAAAACTTGGTTGAATGAGCCATTTTCCAATATTTAGCGTCCTGTGTTTCGAGTCATTGTTGAGGTAAAACCATTTCCTCTTTCACCATATTTTAAACATTTACGAAAGCATGGAAAATAAGGCACGTGGATATGATTTATCTTTCTTATCAATATACACAGACCTACATGTATGCATGTATATAAGTCCTTTCATCATTGCTTGGATATTATAAATTTTGTCTGAGAATCTAGACAGATGAGTGTAGAGTGACGCCCCGTTTTTCTGTCATTCAAGATCCAGGGCCCAGTCAATAAAATCAGTTAAAATCGCAAATAGCGTATTAAAGATAGGCCTTCAACATGGCGTGATATCATCTAACCTAGGATTAATTTTCACCGAGCTTCACACAACAAACCCCTGAGTTCAATCAGGCCATTGCATACATAACTCTACCTGTATATTATTCATCTCTGTAGCTATCAAATACTAATAGTATACATATACATGAATACACATTCTCATGATTGAGCTGGACAAAATGAGGTGATTGACGTGTGTCATATTTAGTATGTATCCTGAAAGTGACGTCAGAACGTTCCATAGCCCCCTGCATCACGCGCTCCGCTAATTGAAATTGAAACTTGACATTACAATCATTTTCGCACCAGTTTAGCATCTGTCTATTCCTGAGATTGTTTATAGGCCTGTTATACGTTAAAATATTTTGTCGATTGAGAAACAAATACTTGACCGAGAAGAATACTCCTTGAACTACTAACTTTTGCCTGCTTCTTTTTGAATTGTGAGTAGAACGATCACAGTGGATTTTTTGTCTATCCAAACTTGGAAAATCTTATAAAAATGTCAAATATAACTTTCAGAAAACATTAAAAAAATCAAGGGCGAAGTACAAAATGAGATACCGTTCACTAGATCACATTGTACTGTTCACAATGGTACAAATTTTAAGTTTCTAACATGAATAGTTTTCTATAAATACCCTTTGGATAATGTAGTGTTTACAAAATAAGTGCCAGAAATAGGCAATTAAAGTTTTGCACCATGAATACATGATCATGGGGAAACTAAATTATAGGATCCAATTAAACCGTTTGTAAATAGAATTTCGAATTTTTTTTCCGCAAACATAAAGTTTGAATACCTAACTTTAAAACTAAGCGATACAACAATAACGTTCAGGGGCAGTAATGAGCACATAGTCAATAATCTAATCACCCCTTACAATTAAATTGGATCAAAGCGGATATCTGGCGCTTCATATTTTCAATCGCTAAACTGTCTCCTTACCTTGTGAATTAATAAATCATGGAAATATCGATTTTGACTTTTCTGTTTCAACTGACAGGCGTCATCCTTAATAGCGAAAGGAGCCATCCTAAAGCTGAATCAAGATATTGACCGTATCTGACGCTTATGTTGACACAACTTGAACACTCCACTATGGGAAAGATTTCACATAAAAACAAAATAACAGCTAACATTAAAGACAGGGGGACATTCATACCATTTCTTTTTATAGTAAAAGTCTACCTAAGTTACTAGGAAACGTGAGTGACAAGCAATTGCTGTTTTAGGGTATTTGATTGAACAAAAGACTGTAGGCCGTCAAATATTTAAAACCGGACCTAAAACCCATGCATTTGTTTTTTTAACTAAATCAAGAGGTTATTTGTTAAAGCTGAAAACATAGCAAGTCTAGATCACTGTCAAATGATATTAGTTTCTAGCTAAATCGTGCTACAAGCTTACATGTTGTATGCAAGGTTCAGAGTCAAGTCATCTTTACGTAAAGACAGGTGAGTGATTCTTCATTATCCTCATTATAAGACAGGTGTTTATTAATTGTCGTGATTATAAGACAGGTATTTATTAATTGTTTTGATTATTAAGAATCCTAGGAAAAGAACTCATTCAATAAAGGTTTATTTATATAAAATGAAAAAAAAAACAAACACTGTTTGCTCTCCTAAATGTTCGCACTAATTTGACCCACGTGATATGTGTTTAACACTGAAGGCATGGCAACATCTAAAATGGAACAGTTTGTTTAGTTCTTTCACATCAAAGGTCACCATATTACCTGGAAATAATCAAATATTGTGTGTCTCCAGAGATAACTTCCGTTCATCATTGAGATGTATGTGCTGGTTGTTTCCCTAGTGTGCTTGTTAATTTACACAGGGTGGAAATAAAGAGGTACATTTTCCGCTGCTTTTCGACATACCTGATATTGACACTGAACTTTAAATAATTACTAAAGTTTTGCAGCCACATGGGATTTGACAGGATCCACTTCTGAATAACATTGAGTTATTTAACTTAATAATTAGTTTAGATAAAACACCTGCTGTAATATGTAAGATGTACCCTACCTGACGTAACCAAAATAAACACACAAGCCCCAATACATAGTATCATCAACACTATTCATATATGCTTAAGCAAATATTAAATTTCCGATAACAAAAGTGCATTGCTTGATCAGATGTCTTATTGAAACTATACACTGTCATTAAGATATTCTCGGCCAAAAGCCTTTTACGCCAATGAAGAATCGTTTTCATGGATGCTTGACATTTCCCTCCAGCCAGTTATTTAATATAAGGCTGTATTGGATAGACAACAAGGGTTTGATTATACTCGAGTCCAGCATTAACGTATAAGTTGAATGGTCATAAAGTTTCGAATATTGTGTTATTAGGGCCTACATGTATATTAATAATGTATAACCGATTCCGTTATTACAATGCTAGAGAACTACATTGTTACATGTCGATATTAATCACCATCAACTCGATCATTCCTGTGTTCAATGACTGTATAGATATCTGATGTATTCATCTAAAATGCTATATTGGCTTATTGTCCATTTGAATTTGTATCAGCAGTGTTCATTTAATCAACACCGTATATATGAAATTAAATGATCTCTTTTGCTCCATTCATTCTGCCTAGCATGTATTGCTTACTTATTTAACTTTATTGGAATGAGTTTCGCTATGGCTTTATCATGATGACTAATGGGCTGGGACATCAACATAACAAATTGTCATTGACTGTTTTTAAATACACAGGATCAAAGGAAACATTATTATTAGTGCTTTTATTGGGGTCCCAATTGCTAATGTGGATCCGAGTTGTGAGTGAAATCACTGGACATTTACGTCAGTACGCTTTCTCCGGACTTCAACTATTAACACATACAAACCAGATATCCTGGTAATTTGCGGAATTGACAGTCAATACAAATCCACATCGGATTCCTGAAAAGCTACCTAACAAATATACACCATGAGAAGTTCACAAGCCTTTGTCTGTCTTTGTGTCAGAGGTATAGCCAGAAATCAAAAGAATCGAGTCCAAAATGGTCATTTGTTAGGTAACTGAGTGTCCAATTCTGACAGTTTCCTATCTGATGTTTCTAAGGAAAGTTTCATAAGAAAGTTTCTAAAAACCTTTTAACTTTTTTATCCACGCCGTGACGGGATTCAATAGGATGAAACTAATAACCATCTTCCCTGTCAAATTGCGTGTATATTCAATCTATACTAGTGTAATTGTAGGACACTTTCTGTTTTCTGTGATTGGGGCAACTTTGACAGGTGAAAGCGTGACGTTGCTTGACATTGATGTTACGCGATGACAACTAGCGGGATTCCATTCTGAGGGTAAATATTGGTAAAACCACCAAACATTATAAAGTCAAGGTCGACATTTCTATTCCAATTTAAGCATTCAACGACGACAATTGCATTACCTGACTAAAGTAATTTTTATGGTTAATTGAAACATGACATTAACATCACTTTAACTAACTCCAATAACACATGAGTTATATCCGCTAGCGAGAAGTCCATTCTTGTTTTGGACAAAATATTGTATTAAAACATGCCCTATTTCGACAGGAGATCAGAATGTTTAGTTCAGGAAGAAAGGCACAAAGACAATAGCTCTCAAGAAAAGGAATCGAGATCATGCTTATTATGAAAGCAGCTTAATGGTAGTTCTATAAATAGTATATTTACCGAGTACCATTAGTATCCAAGAATGGAAATAACCAGGAATGTTATTTAAACCCATTGAACTGGTTGCACTGAGGAAGAGTCCACACCAGCAGACCAAATTGTCTTCCGCTTCTTGATGGGCTGTTCGGATCTCAGACTTACGGTTAGAGATTCGACCGATAGGAATTGTATCCGGTCTTTTGTAGAGTGTCTGAATTTATAAAAGCTCAGAATATACTACGAGTTATTAGTAAAAACACAAGAACGACATATGATATTCGAGTTTATTCATTGAATAGCTTGACATAATAAAGCAGTCCAACAGACACCCCCTGTTTATGACTTTTTTAAAAAGTCATAAACAGGTGGTAATAGGAAATAAGTAAAGTCGAAATATTTAGCATGTCTCAATGTGGCTTTTCGAACTTTGTTTATTGCTTCATAAAGACAAATCATATAAGAGACATATGACACCGACCAGCCAGTAATATATCTGTATTACTATTTTTTGAAAAGTTCTCATCAAAGCAAGATTGGGGAAACGATGGAATGATTTTTACAGAAAAAAGAACCAATTTAATCAAACGTTACATCGTTGCTCTTACACACGCGCACGAATTATGGGTGACTTTAAGAAAATCACTCTACTTCCACGCATAGATATATTGATGGAAAATTAAAATAAGAGGTGAGTGTGACTCACTTAAAGCGATTGGAAGTACTATATCAATGCTGGAATTTAATAAGGAGAAACAAGCTAAAACATTCATTATATCCACAGCAACTCCGCTTTAATCATGGAAATAGTTCAGTCTTATGGTTATCCAAACATAAACTTGATTGATATGACCCCATTTTAAATAGGAATGTAGTTAAGTGTAAGACAAATGTGATACTAAAATTTTTAAAACCTGTAATCATTGGTATGCGTTTTACTGTGTTCACGTGGTCTGTCATACTATAATTATCATGATGTTGCCATGGAAACCAGACATGTTTTATTTGGAATAGCTCCGTTTTAGTAGGAATATAGTTTAGTCTCAGAACAATGTGTTACCAAAATTTGAAAACCATTTGTTGGGTGGTTTTCTTTTCTCATGTTCGCGCCCTCTATACAGACGGACGGACAGACAAACAGAACATTTTATTAGAATTACCCCATATTACATAGGAATGCAATTTAGTGTCAAAACACTGACAAAAGATTTAAAAACTATGCGTTAAGCCGTTTGGTTTTAAACATGTTCGCGTCATCTGTTGTACTATTATTATTATATATCGTTTTAGAAATTTAATTGGAATGGCACCATTTTCAATAGGCAGGTAGTTGAGTGCAAGATCGATATGTTTCCAAATTTTGAAACCTCTGCGTAAAGCGGTATGGTTTAAAACGTGTTCACGCCCTCTATACGGACAGACGGATGTTGTGAAGTTATTGTCCCTATGGCATAATATTCCGCAGAGATAAAAAGGGTCTTGGGGAGCATCTTTTTGTGTATTCGTTCTAGAGGTACTTGTAGCATCAATCAAGACGTGTACGTTAAGCATTTAGATCGATATTTATTAAAGAGTAGCCGGATCACGACATCCTGCATTACTCTAGAGAAAGACAACCAGATGACACCTGTCAAACACCGCCGTCCTTCTCACCGGTTACCTTCTGGCGTTCACACCAGAAAGGCGTCATTGTCAAGAAACATTTCTGACACTCTGTCAATGTTAGTGTCATTGTAAGTCCGCAAGTTGAGCTTTCAATCACAGAAATCCCCGCGTGATTAAAAACTTTCACCAAACAGAATGTCTTGCATATTTAACAGATTGAAAAAATAAACTTATCTTCAAGAAACATGAACAATTGTGTTGGTCATATTTAAATTGTAAAAGCTATTGTTTTAATAAAATTTTTAAGTTTATTTTTGGTTGATCTGAGTATAGCTGCACTCAAAAAGAAAACATAATCTATCCTTCAAAACTCGACTAAAAAGCCCTTCTATAGTCCCTCAACCAAAATTGTAACCTCCCCTGGTTTATTCGCCGGTTCTCGATGGATACAGTGATCTTGAAGAGATGGTTTACAAGAAATTCCCTGTCAAAATTTGAAACAAAGGGTTTAAGTTTAGGTTCAATAAATGAACGTTAAAAAATCTCATTGGACAGAGTAAATGATTAATAGCTGTCTAATACGATTAAATATTTTTTTTAAATACACCATTTCATTAATTTCGATATTAGGGTACTTTATTGCAAAAACAAACAAAAAAATTTTCTGTTTTATACTGGATGGTTGATCGGAAAATGAGTGACGCGCAAGCTACTTTGTCTTTTATGGCACCTTCTAGAAAAAATGCCAAACAGATTATATGAACTTGATATTGATTTATTTTTCGTTTGAAGAATAACTAGACTACGACCTTCTCCTTTACTCCAATTCCTGTCTTAGAGAGCGTTCAGTTAGATGACACCTGTCAAATACACCCGTTCTAGTCACCGGCTGCCTTCTGGCCTTGCCACCAAAAACGTCATTTGCGAAATATCGGAGCTGACATCTTTGTCAATGCTAAAGTCACTTTATGTCATTAAGTTGAGGTTTTAAGCAACAGAAAACCTAGTGTTAGAATGTTCTAAGCTGCAGTATATCCCATAAACAAGCGTAATGTGGTGTATATAACCTTATAACAAAAGCAATTCTGAACTTTCAGATTTACATATCTAGTAATGAAACGTAAAATTATTGTGCAAATTTTAATCACGTTATAAAAAGTGCTGCCGAAAAACGCAGACCGATTGCCTCATTTGAGAACCAATCGTATAGTATTGACCAAAACAACAAGTAATATTCACTACTATGTTATTTTTCTCACAATGTTGTGCAATATTTGCACACATTTTGACACAATGGACATTAAATGAATTTACAAGCTCTTCTTGGCATCGGTTTTAATTCTCTGCTCGCCTAATACATGTGGTTATCGAGTATTCTGATGTCACAGGAACCACTTTTAATGACGAATCACGTCAATCATCCATTTATCGAAACAACTATTCATTATCACATGGAGAGATGTGTGAGTGATTTCGTTTTGCATTGGAATCAGCTAAATTGTTGTCGGATATATCTGAATTATTTAACTAACCAATTCCTTAAGATGTTTACATTTCTATTAGTATCCCAATTTTTTTTATCTATATGTGCTTAATTGTTAAATGTCTTATCGGAACTGATTTTTGCACGTCGCTATCTATGTAAAGGTCAGATTAAAATTACGAAGGTGTTATTCTGAATGCATGCTGTGAAAGTTTCTCTTTTCCAGCCTTACAAATTAACAATGCCTTATCGTTAACACATATAAATATATGGAACCTGTACATAAATCAAGAGACATGTTCCTCCTCGGTTATAGATGATTCGTTCCTTTACAGATCGTTCTTAAGAATTTCCATGTGCATATTTGAGGTATTTTTCTCAGAAGTCGAATATGAGATACTGGCTACTTTGAGCATCAATATTGCTTTCGAGTATCATTAAACACTTGTCTGTCAAATACAAATGTCGATAAAATCATTGCCCAGAAGCAAATGTCAAACCTGACATTTACTGAACATTAGGGCTTTGGACTAAAACATCTGCTATTTACACTGTGCTGGCTACAACAAATAAAGTTCTTTTTATAGCATGCATTTTTAAATTCACATTTTATTCTATCTTTCGGCACATTTTAATGTTTATCTTCTAAAATAGTATATAGAAATATACAAAATTATGCTAAGGGAAATTTGTTTGAAGAGTAGCAATGGTGTCTCTTCTAAGCACTGGAGGAAAATGAACTTTAAAACATTATGGAAACACTCACATCTTGGTTTTGAAATATCTTTAAGCACGGCGCAAAACACCAATCAATGAACCACTTGGACTAGCAGAGTGGTGATGTATATAGTTTCGTGGGGATATTAGGGGTAATGCTTGCAAAAGCTTAACTGTTCTACAGGCGATGTAGAATACTTTTTAACATCCATCCATTTAATGACTTAAATTTATTGAATCTGCTTTCACATATATATTAACCATATATAAAAGTGAATCAGAACGTTCCAAAGCCACCTGCACCACGCGCTCTTATAATAGATATTGAAAAATGACAAAAAACTTTTAGCATCTGTCTATTCCTGAAATTTTTAATAGGCCCGTTATGTTAGAATATTTTGCTGATTGAGAAACAAATACTTACTCGTGTTATGTTCTGAGCTACATAGTTTTAAAGATCACGCTGTTTGAAAGAGTATGGTTAGGGTCACAAGATAGGGATTTCTTAAGATATCAAACCAATCTGATCAAACTCAGCTGTAAAGGTGACAAACATAACACATAGAGCTTTTTAAGATGTTATTGTCGTATTTTAATTGTTTTTAACTATAATTTGATATGTTGACGTCAAAAGGAAAATATTGCTAAAAATGAGAATAATGTATGGTTCAAATAAATATGTTAAAATATTTATGTGAAGTTTAATTTAAAAAAAAAATTCGATGTGTATTCAAATAGAGAGAAAATAAAGCATATCCTGTTCTGAGGCCTACAACCTTTTCTTTTCACCAAACGTGTCAATGCCGTGTGCTGAAATATCGAAATCATCTGTAGTCGGACAAGTCAATGCTCTGAAATAGCAATTGGTTCGTTGCTCATTTTACTTACATATATATTTACTTGACAGTTACTCTATAAAGAAATTAATAAAGATATTAATGTCACCCTGTGTTAACGGCTTTTTTCTTCTTATTTGAAATCTTACCAAAGTGTTGCGTTCTACACAAGTTGTGTAGTCAGTTGCAATGTCAGACAAGGTCCCTTTCTTGATTCAGGGTTAGGTTTGCTCCTGTCACTGTTAATAAAGAATGTAACCAATGTTTCTGACAACCCCCATCCGTTTGACGCCTTCTCGGCAGAAACAGACAAATGAAGATGGAGAGATGACTACCGTTAGGTTAAACCGAGGGAAGTAATAATCTATGTCTACGCCAAGTTCACATGGTAATATAAACAGCGAAATATCCACTTTGATCCAATTTAATGTGAATAAATGATTAAACCAGAGGCTGTGTCCATATTACTGCTAATAAACGTTATTGATGTAAATAATACATAAACTATACGGTTTAAAATAAAGCAAAGGCATAGTCAACTGTGCGTACACTATACATATTTGAACTAGCAGACATAACAACGGTTCATTACTAGCCTAAGTCAATGTCCTTATTAATCCAAAGTTTATAAACGAATTAAAATAAAACAAAGACTGAGTTAACAGTAAGTTTATAAATGTACATTAGTCATTCATGTTACATTGGTTTTGCTTCCGTTGGAATGCGTTGTCGGAATGTGGGTTGTAAAATTTCACCTGGATTAAGGATACTCTA
>JARFOD010034414.1:0-10484 GCA_031763545.1 Mopalia muscosa
CCCCCCCCCCCCCCCCATTAGTAGTGTCCTGAATACTACTATGTTTCCCCCCTCACAATCTCCCCTTATACAGGTAGGGTGTTCAACAAAACCGCGACGGCTAGGCTAATCACATGGAGTGTAAGTGGCTGAGGGAATATGAGCAGTCACCGAAAGTAATTACCTCGGGACTTTAAATCATCGGAGTGGTTTAGGTTAAAACTCTCTTCCCTTTTTAATCAAATCTCAACAAGAGGGCCTGTTTCAGAAATTGCTTCAGCTTGCTAGACAAAGAACCCTCAGCCTTTTTGTCGACCATATCAATACATTTTTGAATGCTGCAATCTCCGAATGGTCTGTAGCCATTATTTTCTAAAAGGCCTTATTATCCGCCAAGTAGTAACCATAGATTGCATTGCTTCCCAACAATTTGCTACAATTTAATGCATACTTAAAATATGGAACACCATATAATAGAAATAATAAATATTGGAATGCACAAAGGTGTTACAAATTGAAAAGGTTGACATGGGGTAGTATGACATTTTCTTGAGTTTAATTTCTCATTCAGTCGAGTGCAGATACTACACATATAATACACTGATTTCAGGTGTGTTAACAACGGCTTTTAGGCCAAATTGTTGCACAGATATGTAGGAGAAAATACATTTGATTGCAAAATCAGATTTTAAAAAAAGAATTGAAAATTAGAATTTCGCTTTCTATAATCTCACTGTTCTTACTCCACAGAGTGAGATAATCATTCTGGCTTTTCCACCAGTGAAATTTGTCGATTTCAGAACATTATGCTCTTCTCAAAAAACCTTAATGCTCCTTTTATCGCGAGTGTGATCTGTAAATCCGGAACATTAATCTAACCTCAAACAGTTTTAATCCCTCTGGTTAAGGAAGTTTGTTGGGAGAGGGTAATGTTGTTATTACTTAACACTGTAGACAGATTTACCGTCTGACGATGGAAAACAATGTTTGGCTGCCCTAGTGAGTTGTTTGAACACATGTGAAATATCAATAATTCACTGAAACGATCGATGGTATGGTCAACCAATCAATCAGTCAATTAATCAATCAATCAACATTCTCCAGGAATCTTTTCCCGGAAATGTGTGATGTGTGAATCTTCAGAGCATGTCTCCATGATCTTTTAGCAGACAGTAGGGATATCTATCAGAGCCTGAATTGACCTGAGGGTGTCTTCCAGTAAATTTTGTCGTTCCCAGAACACAGCGTAATGCGAGCCTTTGCTCACCGTTTGTCTCATTTTTTTCATAAAAGGCTGTCCGATGCTGATTTAAACAGTTCTGTTTGTGAACAATCATCATAATAACTAGAAATGTTAAAATGACAACTCAAGTGTTGTTTTACAAATGACTTTAGCACTTAACTGGTATATGTAGGAGGAAGCTACATAAGTGTACACTCACCGATAGAAGTTATTTCGTAGAAGAATGTAGCATGTTGGCAGACAGCATGACGTGGATTCTGTCCTACATTAGCCAGCAATTGACGACCGGAGTTTTCCTCAACATGAAGAACGGTTAAGGTATCTTGGAAGCAGTAATAGGAACAAGGATTGTTGACAGGGTCACGGAAATCCAACTCCACTCGAGCTAAGGCAAAACTCTTCGACTCCTTCTCACCTGCTATAGCTCCTACATTAAGCGTTATTATCGATCCTGAATTAAATAAAATGAGTAAATATTCATTAAATGTTCATTAAACGGAAATATATAGTTTGTTTGTAGTGGGCTTATACAAATAGTCGTATATTGGTGTTTTATCAAACTATGCGATTAATGTATGTTTCAATACAAATATAGTGATCTACGTTTATTGCCAACCACTGCAACCTGCTAATCTCAAAATACAATGTTATTCATAGAAATGTTTAATTTATTACCTAGGCTGCTAGAAACTAGTCCAGCGTCTTTTAGGTAAATCCATCCTGAAGAATTTACTCCAAACACACTGTTGTTGATGTAAGTCTGTGAGGAGTTTTCTCCAGTCACTGATGAGATCATGTAATTCACGGGAGTATCCTTGTCCTCTGTGGAATTCAGCAGAGAATAAACCCTGACCAATCCCTGTCCCATCTCATCTGACAGATCGAGTCTTCCTTGGTAGACAGATTGAGGGAAATAAACCGTCTCTGCAACTAAAAGTAACACATAGTTTTATTCATAGTTGTTGTGTCTATCACTGCAAAGCTTTGGGAACCAACAATTATGAAAAATAAAAATGAATCTTTACTATATTTCTACATCTGAGTGCCTTAAAAATCAACATATAGCTTTCATCAAAAAGTTATCCCGGCAAAAAAATTTTCAATTGTACAAGTATGAATCAATATCATTTTGCGTGGACAAAGAGCTATCGCTAAGCCATTTAGTAGGTATCCATGTCATTACAAAAGATTCCAGGCAGTTAGCTCCGAATCTAAAAATATGTAAGGTCATGAAAAAAAATGAGTGGAAAAAACTAGGTTTATGTGGTATCTTAATAATTTGGATTTGTATCGAAGTGTACAGAACGGCTTCGATAAACTTTATTATAACGTCTATAGTTACTCGAGAGTGTAATCTTGGTCAATGATGGGGTTAATCATTTTTGTAAAATCGCACAATCCAAGTATATATAGATACAGATTAATGATCAGGTCCTGCTGTTACGCAATATGGCATCCCTCAGGGGAGCGTTATTTTACCAACACTGTTAAATGTATCTAGAAGGCAGTTTTCATTTTCCCAGTGTACTAAACTCTCAGCTTTAGTATTTTTGTTGACGATAAGGCTGTATGGTTTAGTTGCAAAAATATCGATTTCACACAAAAACAAATTCCACAAGGACTATACCAGGAAATTGGTAGACAGAGTATGAAGTGGAGTTTGTGATTTCTCAGGCTGTCTACCAATGCACAAGGAGAATTACCCGGCTCATTATTGTTAGATTATTCTCCCCTGAAGGTATCAACTCCATTTAAGTACTTATGTATTATTTTCGACAAGAGGTTAACATCGACAAACACATAGAAATGGTAATGGTAAAATCTCAAGAGGCACCAAACCTAACGAGGACTGTTTCAAGAGAACAATGGGGAGGTATCAGCTTGGTCAATGTTTCTTTAGCAGGGCGCATATTTTGTTCTAGCTTCGATCATGGCCTACAGGCATATGACTTAGCTGTTTATCTCTACAATCTAGATTAGGTTCAATTCAGTGTTCAAGACTTAGCATAAACGCATAATCTTCCAGATGAGAGTTCGCCTGGAAGAACAGCCTTTTGGAAAGACACGGTTAATAAAAACTCAATTCTGTTTGATCCTATAATCTGAAAGACAAAGTGTCAAATAGTCGTTCAAAAAAAGACATATACATGTACATGTATTTCATTCTGGCCTGCCCCATTCTTTGTTAATGACCTAGTTGATGAACTCAAAGTCAACACAGCTGCGAATCTATCTTGCGAATATCTTAAATTTGCAGCATCGGAATTGTCTTTTTATTTATCCCCGCATATAAATGCTTTCACGTCATTGCTTTGAATTATTATTTTTAATATAAACAGCATTTTCATTATTTTGTGATAACAATTTCTTTGAACAGAGTTGTTGGGTACTGTGATTGCTCCATTCAATGGAATGATGTTAACATTAGACATTGGACCTGTAAAATATATACATTACACACACCGGAAACACTAAGACTGAAGAGTCCCATACATGATCTTAAGTTACCATAAAAATCATTCAGACATAATATATCAACATCTATCACAAATAACATATGCGTCGAACAATAATACCAATCTGTGAGACCTTTTTAAGACTCTGAAAAACTTTGTTAATTTTTATTTGTGGCTTCAAAGCTGGGCCCCTGGAAGGATTGGACACGCCGGTCAGTAACCAGGCAGAATAAAAGTTGTATCTCAAGATTCGATATCTGTTACACTCAAACACAAAATGATGAATTGATTCCTCAACATGACAGTGATCACTTTGGCCAGTCGGATGGAATTAACATATTATCATAAATTGACAGGAATCTGTAAAATCTATAAAATATAAACAGCACATCGAGATGAACATTTAATATCAGCGAATAAGACCCACTTAATATTCGTATAGAAAAATCTCCCCTTTACAGAAATATCTAAATATCTTTGCCACAAACGAATAAAATAAGACTTTAGGTGAAGTAACAGCTTCTGTGCTAGAAACATTTATATGTGCTGTGATATATGGTAGAGATAATGTCTCTCTCGATAGCGTATCAACTTCTTCATTTCCGGCTATACCAACATGGCATCCATTCGAAGTGGACGTTTACAGTTTGATACAATACATTTAAATATGAGGGATTTTATAAACAATAGGTACATGCCTCCATGTAAAATTTTGTAATGCTTTTAGCGAACTCAACGAGTCCGTGGAAAATAACAATGATAGTCGGTAAAACGTGATAAAACGATATAAAACGCGATGAACACAGAATGGCAATGAATTCATCTGTGAAAACAGAAAGTTTATCATAGGGTGTAAAGTAATTATTTTTATCTCGGGTACATAAAAAGTCATTATTATTATCATATCCATAGTAGAATAAACATGCATGGATAATTTGCTCAAATGACAATTTAGACCAATAGCAACAGTAGTTGTCTAAAAAAAATGATTGAATCGGATTCATACTGAAATATGGTGAACCTTTACAAACGATCAATTTACCGCTTGGATGTTAGCTCTGACATTACAATGATAAGTGTAAATATGTTTTTCAAAAAGGTTGTTCAGGTTTACCGTAATCATGAAAGTTGCGATTTTGTAAGCTTTTTTGGCGCAATCATTGGACAATATTTAAGAAACTGATCATTGTAAATATTCCATGTACATGGTGCAGTTCAGCATTTTTACTTAAAATGGGGCTCCGAAATAACTGATTACTTAAACGTATCGAATGGGGTTCTACAAGGGGTATCTTGTCACCTTTTCTTTTATTCAATTTACTTGCACGTCTCGATGTAGCATTTTCCGAAGCTAACATCGGATGTAATAAAGATGGGTTGTTCACAAATAACTTGATATATGACGTTGGCAGGTGGTTAATTTTTATTCACCAAATAAAACTCTCTAGACAATAACTGCATTTGTGAGTATTTTTAGCGTGATTTCTTTTGAGCATGATATCTGTAACTTAACGTTAAGAAATCGCCCAGCATGTTCGTTTCGAAGCAAGGCATACCACATTTTACTCCTTGTTATTGAAATTAGCCTAAGCCCCGGGAAGCAGTTATTGTGCAGCTCTTTGCAAGACAGTAGTTCTTCATTAATAGAAGATGTCCCTGTTTTCACAAACTTACGTTTTGAAATGTCTGTATTATGGACAATTTAAGCACATTAAGCTGTATTTTAAAATATTTCGTCTGTAAAAGTGAGTGACTTGTGAAATAGAGCTGTTGTATAACTTTGTCAAAAACAGTAGACTGTCACTGACTGCAACCTGGCCATTCACCACTAAATTCTGATACAGCCGGATTGAACCTCCTCCACAAGGGCGTCTGTGACGTTTGAAAGGCGACAATTGAACACTGCATGTCATTGTCCTAAATCCAGACATCAGAGAGCATTTCAATTGAATGATTTATTAGATGTTGGGGTCCACTTAGTGCTAACCACGAAGAGCATTTTTAGCTTATTAGGAACTCTAGTCCGGTGTTTCAATCTGTTGCAAATTATATTGTTATTGCTAACAGTTTTTGTTTTGGTTTGGATGGTGTACGAATTGTTGGTGTCAATGTCCGCCTGCCATGTGTTAGATTTTAAATTAATGTGTTTTTGTGATTCTGTAAAGCATTACTTGCTCTGTGTTTTTATTTTCTTTGCCTGCGGTAAATAGTTTCTCCTTTTATCAAACGCATGCTCATAGCTATATATATTGTGGATAATCTGATTAAATCTTGGAATTTTGGAATTCGTAATGGGTGCATGCGATACTCTAATAACATCTGCTTTTTTTTTAAATTTCTATATGACGACGATGGATAGAATGTGGTTTAATTCTCCTGTATGATCACATCAATAATTGACTTGATGACAATGGCTTCGATCAGGTGTTATGTATGTGACGTATGATGTTCGCTCTCGAACCTTTTTTTAATGGTATACCTATAGCTTTCTCTCTGATATGTAAGGTAGCACACTACAAAAATTACAGGATATACATCCAGGCAATAAAAAGAAATAATTAAACGAAAATCAGCAATGACAGCGACAATTAGTTACGTGAGTGGCTTAAAATGAGGAGGTGTTAAACCAGCCAAATCAAATCGGCTGTAAGCACGCTACAACTTTTGTATCTCGACAACTTTTGTTGTATTACGTCACGTGACCTTGGTCGCTATTTGGCGTGTAAGATTAGGTTTTTGTTATGTAACATATCACACCGGAAAAGTGTTGTTTTTAACAACATGATGTTTAATACCTCCAGTGAGCGTATAATGTGCAAAAAGTATTTACCCCTGCCCTGTGTTGTCGTTTGTCTTCACGACGTTTTCTCTGCACCTTTACACTTGACAAAATCGATATCTGACGTTTCTGCTGCGCTATGTTACATGAAGTAAACGTTGTCACGTCGTGAAACTCTATGCTTTAAGATTTTTCTTGCCAAACAAGCAATAGACAGTCCTCCTCTTTCGGATAGTCGGCAATCGCATGTCGCCATGGGGCCATATATTATCCTTCAGCTCAAGGCCCTGGGAGTGAAGCATATTAAACTTATATTTGACGAAGTTAAATTAAAACCATTGGGTGAAAAGAAGATTGTCTTTCTCTACTGTTACGATGGTATTCCGACAGAGGTGATGTATTGTTTGAAATGTGGCACAAGCATTTGTTTGGTTTGTACATTTTCTCTCTTTCACTTTGATCTGTGGCAGTCAGGTAGAATGCAGTTAGCACAAACTTCTCGAAACAAGAGGAGGTACGGCATGAATCTTGCCACGGTTGGGCTATATTTCTGTTCAAAAACGAAAAGATGGCACTCTTAATTATAATTCCAGTGATGGATAAATCATGTCGCATGTAGACCAATATATATCCCCCTGCTCAAAAACGGAATACATTAGACTATTTTTTTAACGGAGTGATGCATAGGTTTTAATTTATTGTATAATTAAATTAATATATAGTTCTCATATATATATATTACTTGATGTAATATGGACTTTGAGTCTGAAATAAAGATTATTATTATTATTATTATTATTATTATTATTTAATATCACCTGCACACAGACACTCAGGAATCAGAATCATTTGCTAAAAACAGTGTCTAACTTCCGCATCAGCCTTTCCTCGGGAAGATGTGGTAAGCGTGGCAAGGTCTAATACCGAGCCTTTGGAGACATTAGCCTTTCCTCGGAAAGATGCAGTAAGCGTGCCAAGGTCTAATATCGAGCTTTTGGAGACATCAGCCTTTCCTCGGGAAGATATAGTAAGTGTGTCAAGGTCTAATACCGAGCTTTTGGAGACATCAGCCTTTCCTCGGGAAGATGTGGTAAGCGTTGCGAGGTCTAATACCGAGCTTTTGGAGACATTAGCCTTTCCTCGGAAAGATGCAGTAAGCGTGCCAAGGTATAATACCGAGCTTTTGGAGATATCAGCCTTTCCTTGGAAAGATGCAATAAGCGTGGCATGGTGTAATACCGAGCCGTAGATATCTAAGATATATACGATAATATGAGATTCACACTTCTCAATAATACATTATATAGAAAGTTAAATATATAAGATCTTTTTTTTATCACGATGAGGACATCTATTTTTACTCAATGGATAGGAACGTATTGATCAACTATCAAGTGTAATGAATGTTCTCTTCCTAAATAACAGTTACCGGTAGGTTGATGAAAGCGGTAAGGTACACCTCGTTGAGAATAGCTACCAAACAGTGCAGCCAGATCTTGTGTTGCCGTCTGACATTTCAATAAATAATTGCAGTTTACGATAAGTGATCATAATGAACTTTCATAAAACCTTCTACATAATTTATTACAAAAGCTTATCTTTAGATTCAATGGGGTGTTGAATGCCATGGTTACAATGTAGATCTGCGTGACTGTAGAGACCTCCTACATCGTTTAGCCCAGGTTGACTGGAAATGTCAAACACTCGAGTCTGGTTATACGCTTGTGGCAAAGTAGAAGTGTTTTAATATACAATTTGAATGAAGTCGTTGATACTGACAACAATGGCGAAAGTAGTTTAGTTTATACTAACAATGAAAACCAAAAAGATTGCTTAGAACGAGAACTAATTTCGTCAGCTATAGTAAGCATGTTCAAATGGCGATTTCGGAGAACAAGTGAGAGGCGACGACCACTATGTTAGGTCATCTTTTCACACGGCTTCTTTGCGGCCTGGGAGAAGACGGAAAGAGTAATTCGACCCCAAACAGACCACACAAGACGAATATATCACTAGAATGAAAATAATGGTTACCAGACTTAAATCTTATTTGTTTGTCATTTAAAATGTCAAACGCATCCAACAGCTTTCCAGTTTCTGGTATATCGATTCTTCAAAATAATCGACAGTTTAGAAAACAGGCTGACGTCACAACTTACCTGTAAAAAGCCGATATAAAATTGGATAGCAAATAATAGCACAAACTCACAAATGTCACAGCTGAAAATGTAGGGAAACTTTACAACCATATGATTCACAAAAATGTAAATGATGTAGACAAGATGATGAATCGATTGAGAGCAAGATAAATAATAACAAGATCAGACAAAAAACACAGATCATTAAAAGGATCCTGAACACTGCTCAAGGTAATCAAGTATTGGGGGACAGGTAAGAAAAGGCTGATTCAGCCTAATGTTCTACTTGTCATTTGATAATTTAAAAATCATCTTACTTGTAAGCTGTATAGAATAAAGCAGAAGAAAAATAAATATACATTTTTAATAGTTAGATGGTTCATTTAGTTCTAGGCAAAAGAAGTTTCCGTCCCGTCCAAATTGTTGCTGTAAGTCAAATGGAAATGACTTGTTATCATCTCGCCATCATTAGTGACGGGGACCGGAAGTCATTTATGTTCCTATGTTAGGATGAGAAAAGTATATTTTTAAGTACTTTTCCTTGCATACAAAAATAGCAAAAGGAACCTAAATCAGTTATTCTTGAAAGATACTCAGATTATAATATATATTTTTGCATTGATATTCCGGCAACAAATTAAAAGTGAATGATCTGAAAACAAAATCTTTTGCTACACATGATAAATAAAACAGGATTAGCTTTCATAGAGCATTGTTCCGTCTGGCAGAACAGAACCAGATATATAATGCCGTGTACTGAAGGCCAATTGACTTACGGGACAACGGTGTCAAAGACAGAAAGGGAAGGAAGTCCCATTGACACCATGCAGGGCGATGTCGAAGAAAAGACGGGATCCGAGACGAAAGTCCCCTAACCTTCTGGATGTCTGCAGATAGAGCCATCAGTGTATGGATCGGAAAACAGGCTTAGAATTCGATATACGTCTGACGACATTACGTTACAAACAGATTATTTCAAGTTATCAGAAATCTTGATATTACCTTACCTGGCAAGATAAATATCCAGATAATCCAGGGGAATATATTTTCATGCATTGTACAAGGTTTCCCGTATAAGTTGTTACACTTTCCTTGTTAGTTAAATTTAAAAAATGGAGAAGAAATTGTGTGCCAGCCAAGCGACCCAATCTTCCTCTGAAGTTAAGGGTGTTAACAAACTATGGAATTTCACACAGACTGCTCACAAATATCATACACTTTCCTTTGTTGTACTATTATCGGGAATCATCTGAATGGGTCTGATGTAAGACGAAGCCCGTAAATTTGTTCGTTCGGAAGGAGCGGTGTGAAATCACTGTGATAGAAATCACCGATAGAATCACACGAACTGTCCCTCATATGTGTACAGACAATCAACATTAAACCCACTCTCTCATCACAGACTGTTTTTACCTTCTATGTAACCTACATTCATGGTGTATTAAATCTCTCTCATCCCATTAGACAGTTTCTCACGTTTTTCAGGATAGATCACAATACCTCTGATAACGTGCGTCTCACTGTTCTAACTACTGTTGAAAGAAGGCACAATGGTCAGCAGGTTATACAGTTCAACTGTTATTCACCAATCGATGAGAACTTTTCTCTGAATTGCTACCAAAGCAAGATCGACTTATGTTTTACATACATCTCGGTGACGTTAGCTTAGAGAGCGGTAGAGTTAATATTCCTCGGCCCTTCCGGTCATTTAATAACACTGTTGTCAGAAAGAAGACGCCGTCAGTGATATGAACACTCCTTGCACGCCCAGCTGTCAGCAATTCCTTGACAATCTTTATGATATCGTAACATCCGAGAGTGTAGAACAATACATACCAGTCATATCTCATATTATAGAAAAGAATCTGGAGTATCCCAGTTTGTGAGAA
>JARFOD010034425.1:0-10483 GCA_031763545.1 Mopalia muscosa
GGCTTCCTCGGTCGATCGTAAGAGGCGAGAAAAGAGGTTGCTTTCTGTTGCCCTGGTGTTTGCAGAGCTAAAGGGTAGCGGGAAGCAGATTTGTTTGTGATGTTCTGTATCTGTGTCCATAGTCATATAAGTGGAATACCCTTGAGTACGACGTTAAACACCGATCAAACAAACCTAACCATTCATAAATTAACTATGAAAGACACCTGAATTAATTTGTATTGTTTTCGATTTTAACTGCGCACCAGGTTGCTCCCACCAAATTATTCATAAATTACCTATGCAAGATTTACAAACAAATTGGTTTTGTTTTGGACCGGTCGCTCTGAGAGCACCAGGGCAGCAGGGGCCTCTCTCCGAGCCGTTTGTATATTAACTATACAAGACATACCAACCGATCTTATGTTTCAGAGTATATGCAAATCCAGGATTGAGGTGATCCGCAATCACACTGATTGTTGTTAACAGGTGCTTTCGTGGTTTTGCTTCATATTTTGTGCTCTGGTTAAGGGCAGTTTGTTTGTTTGAAGAGTAGCTATGCTGTCTTTATTTAGCACTGGAGGAAACTTAACTTCCCAACATTATCGCAATGCTCCACAACTTAGTTGTACAGGGTCAATTATTGGCAATAAATCTCTCATGTGGGAAACATTGAAAACTTTCAAAAGGCGAAAGAAATATTTCTGAAAATGGTAGTACAAGTGGTTTTTTTATCAATAGTAACCCTTTGTTTAGACTGGTGGTTCCACTCCAGACACCCAGCCAAAATCTCAAGATTCATCTTCCTGTAACCATTGGCTTTCTATTGGCTTGTCCTGCCCCCTCACCCAGAAACCCTCTCCATCATGGAAAATCTGACTGCTAAATAACAGTGGGCCAATCCTAAATAATGTTGTAATGGTTTGCTTTCTCTATATACTGGCTTGCCCGGTACAGTATGGTCAAGATTGATCAGGCTCCGTCTACAATCAAACTATATCATCTTTTAGATATGATGGTATGTTACCAGTGAATGATGTGTTCATATTTAAATACTGCATTATCTCTACTCTTTTGATATGGTGTTCTGGTTGGGTAACTGCTGAGAAAAAAAAGGCTGTATTTTACAAGGACAGAAGATTTGTGTTGTGCTGAGTGGTGACTTGTATGATGGTACCCTGGGCCACTTAACACACCACAGTCCTCTACAATCTTTGCTTTAACTGTTTTGTTGCTACAATACCTTATTGCCAGGGGGTATAAAGCATATTTTGACTACGCTTCACATGCATTTTGCATTTTTTTTGCATTGATGTAAAGTTTAAGTAGCAGAGTTCCAACAAAATCTAACAATGTGTAAAACTCACTGAGATAGGTACAATATTTGCTGGTTTGAATTATAGCTACTGCTCATCTACATGTAACATGCTGTCTTTCTTCGAAAAGAGTGGAAGTCCACCAGCTTACAATTTCATCATGTCTCTTAAAACATTTATACATTGCTCTACTACAATCTGCTAATATTTCATCATCACATAAAACCCAGATTGTACAGCCCAGAAAGAACATGCCTTTTCAGCTTTATCTTTTGGTGTTCTTTGTCACTAAGATTTAAATTATGAGCATGAGAGATGGGAAAAATAAAATTGTCTTATAGATAATATTTAAATATTATCAAGACATGCCTTGACTTTGAATATTCCAAAGCCTCTGTTAATAAGTCTCCCCCAAAACTACAATCGGTATGGCCACCTAATTGTCACCAGGTTCTTAATTTGTTTCTCATAAGTATTAGCCTACCAACAATAAAACAAAATGTATTCCTTTTGAAAAATAACTTCTCAATGCTCCTCTTAAATTATGATCTATTACTCTCTTTATTTAAAATTTACCTGAAAGGAAATGACTTTAGAGGATTTTTTTGCACAAAAGCTGTATCTATAATAGAAAAATTAGGGTTTAATTTAAAGAGTGCCTTTTAAACTTTAAGTTAAACTAGGATAATATTTAGAATATTTGTCAGATATATTAGCCTGATATTCTGTGCTTTATTTAATGAGCTACATGTATATAGGGTTGAGGCAGAAGAGTAATTTTTTTCCTTTGGATCAAACTGGTATATTAATAATCTTAAGTAAGACATTAAACTCCAATCAAATAAACAAAGAACTAATGAAATACATTCAAACCTCTTAACGACACCTTTTGTAAAGATTTGTTTTTCTGTTTTTCTGTCTTTTAAATAAATGTTTGATTATTGGTTATTGTTACATATTTACCATACGCATATGTTTAAAATGAAAGTGTTTTACAAATTTATAACTAAGCTAATAAAAAATAATAGTACATATGTCATCTAACAATGTCAAAAGATGTCATTTCAGATTTGCACCCTGTTGCCTTAAAAAAAAAAAAGATAAAATAATGTGTGTTTTCTGTTTAATGTGAAATGACTTTGGCACTGACATGAACATGTGTTATACCTACCACTAAGAATTACACCATACAACCTAGTTTGTCTAAAGAAATCAAGAGACTGCACACATGTTGTTATAATTGAAGGAGTAAGAAATGCTATCCTGTTGTGAACATAATCTGTGTTAAAAGTGAACTTACTGTCTTAGGCAGCAGCCATATCTCTTCATGTCAACAGTCAACCCCCCAGATTTTATTATCACATTTGTTCCCTTATGGTTATACAAAACTAACATACCAACTGCAAATGTACATGTATTAAATTACATTAAGTATTCAGGTTTTGTTAGTGGACATAGAACAGTCTTATGAAATATTTTTCTGCCATTGGAGTCAGGGGTGGTCTAATCTTCTCACTAAAAAACTAAAATCTACTGGTTAAGACAAAACTCCCCTCTATCAAACAACCTAATGCCCATAGTGTAGCAATACAGTTAACAAGGTTTTGTCCCGGTTTTCTACCATAGTAAGGTTACGTGAAGTGGACAATCCGTCATCATATAAGTGAGTATTACGTTTAACCCCAATCAAACAATTAAACAAACACAAATTAAAACCAATGGTTAATCTCTCCTTCTAGATAAACTCTTAGAGACAAGTTTCAAAGTAGATCTTATATTCAAGTTGCCATGAGTAACCTTCAGACATTGCAAGAAAAGATAATGGCCATTACTACTACATGATAGATATATAGCAAACAAGATTTTCATTGTGGGATAAATACAAACCCGAGAACTAGAAATAGATACCTTAGTATTTGTGTGCTAAAATTCATTTTCACTTCATATTTATTATTATAACCTTCTCCAGGTATGTCTGTAGGCTACCCTTAACAAGACCAGGTAAAGATCCATTAAAAAATTCAGAGTTTATCTGTTTTTATTAACTGACAATCTTGTGCCAGTGTGATTATTTTTTAGAATATGTATATATCCCTACAATAAAAATATATACCTTAATTTATAAAAAAATATATCAATTTTAATTTTTTTGAATAATACAGAAAAACATACTTTATCAAATATTAATGACGAAATAACTGATACAGGGTGTATGCTTTTGTTAGGCTTATCTTTTCGAGATCTGTTCCAGACTGTTATTAGAAATTTTCCTGTATCCAGATTTGGTCTTTGTTATGCTCAATCCCTTATATTTAAAATATTAAAATTTAATTCATTGTCTTTCGTGTCTTTGTACTTAGTAAATTGCTCTGGTACATGCCACGACACATAGATGATATTAGATTATTCAATGTGCATGTCTCGGACCCAGCTGTCTAATTGCATGCTTTGCTCTTCATCTTTGTAATATGATCCATGGAGCTGGGGTCACAGGTGCTTGGGGACTCTGGGTATAAGGATATAAATGGTTATTATGTCTGGATCATATGATTTATTATTCTAATGGGGTATGTCTCAGACCACACCATACTTTATCTGCCAGTAACATATTACTTATTGTACATCTACCACAGTATTAAGTGGTAGAGGGACACTTAGACCAAGGTTCTGAATTCAGTTACAATTTGGTTTAATATATGATCTGACACTGATATGCTTTTCTAAGTGCTTTTGTGAACCAATTCAGAAATTAATATCTTATGATGTTTGCAAGTTCAGAGAACAAGTGAAACACTAGTGGAGTTATTATTTGCTTGCTACATATAGGTGTTTTATTGAGCTAAGTAGTTTTTTTCTTGTTTTGCATTGCATATGCCTCGGGGACAATGTTCCATTTTTCGTGTCATTATGAACTTAAAATACTCCCCTAATTGTGTAATGTTAACTGCTGGAAAGTTATGAACAAAGAAATTTTTAGTTTTATTAAATAAAAAAAATTAAAAAGCATATAATAGACATGTGTTCTAAAAAGATAATTGCCTCTGCGCATAATTACACAAAGTTCATTCAAAGAAACTTTAAAATTGATCTACATGACTGATCTACCATTCTCAAGCTGATTGGCCACTTTAAGGGTTAGAGGAAATGTACTAGACTGGCCAACTCCTACTAGGGAAGATGCAGATGAAAAAATCACTATTTTTTATCTACAAACAGATAATCAGAATTTATTCACTAAATAAACCCTATACCAGCCGGAGATATGTTTGTTCTTATCTGTTATAAGTTAAGCTTGTTTATTCTATGTCTGCCTTATGTATGGGGAATCGAACTGTTTTATTCACTGGTCATTTTCAGTGAAAGTTGGCTAACTTTACTTAGTTGTCTGAGAGATGGATATGATCTGTGAATTGAAAGGAGTTGAACATGCTCAAAGATAGAGCTTGCTACTTGACTTTGGGTTTTTAGAAGTCCTTTTTCGAGACTATGTCAATGAATACTGTTCGGTATGGCAGAGTAGAGACGCCATCATTGATCAGGGTGTAGTGGTCAACTGAGGAAGTTATTCCGAACAAGCACCTGCTTACATTTCAGATCAGTTGAGCTTAGTGGCTTCAGGTAGTTTTGGCTCCAAAACACTTTAAGATGGTGAAAACAATCCGTTCACTGCAACCTCTCGTTATTATCTCAGTTAAATTTTATTATTTGCAAAAGTCTTTTACTTTGTAGTAATTCATGGTAGGAAAACTTGCTATACTATTTATTTAGGAAATGTAAGATATATGGTTTTGTCACACAATTATAATAAAAACTTTTTGAACTTCCAGTCCATGGAGGAGAAAAAAACTATATGTCTAAAAGCAAAAAACTTTTCAAAGAAAATAACACTTGGATAAAAAAAATACCAGCTTGCATGACAATTTTATTTTCTTCAAATTTATGTATTTGTACATAGAGTGTATAAAATTTTGATGACCACACTAGCCATTAGATGGAATTTTCATGTTTTTTGTGAAAGCTACTAAGAAAAACTGTGAGAAAACAAAAACCTGAAGATAATATTGTATGGTATAATATGAAGATCAGAGAAATCTTGCGGCGTCTATTTCATCAATTATCCAAACCCAGTAGCACTTTATCTGTCAAAGTTACATTAGTTCTAAGGATTTTTGTGATATATCTAGAAAATGACAGTGTTGTGTTTTTACTAGATCGTTATATCATTACTGCATTAAGGTTATTATCAATAGGGATGGTTCAAATGAACAGATTATGTCTTTCATAGTAGCTGGCGTTAATAATGATCAGATATTTCTTTGTGATTAGTTGGGTTTTAAAAACAATTTCAGAAATAAATAGTACAAATTTCTACTATTTTCAACAGAGGAGAATGAAGTTTTTGATTTAGATTAAACCTAACAAAATATTAGATTCCTTGTTTTATACTCTGCAACATTACCATAGTTAGTTAATGTAAACTGTTTCCAAACAAGAACTTGGTCATCTTAAAATATTATCTCAATTTAAGGAGAGATGAAATCTTTTTATCCCCAACATTACTTTATCCAAAACAACTGTCAAATGTGTGATATCTTTTGAAAGGGAACCTGGGTCTTGTGGATTCATGTTTTCCACTATTTGTAGTCCCAGTGGGTACGGTCCGTTTGAATACCGGTTAGAAATAGCACCTGTAACAAAGTTTTTTTCTGGCATAGCAAAACGCTTAATGTTAACTAATTAATTAGGCCACTGCCATTAAAATGAAATTCCCTTATACGCAGTGCTAAACAACACTCTATCAATCCATATATAATTTTTAGCTTGTATGGAAAAGGCCTACATTAAGTGTTGATTTTAAAAAGAAATGTGGTCTGTTGAATGAATATAAAACTTAACATTGTTACAGGATTGATTTGTTTCAAATTACTGCTAGTCAGTCACTACTTTGCAAGTTTACCACGAAATCGGCTAAATAAAAGCCCCCTAATCATTGCAATGCACATAGGTGTTTTCCGGTCATCAACTTTTCCGTTTAGTAATGGCCTTCAAGATACAAAGTTTTGTAAATTGAGCTTTCATTAACTTTCGACATAAAGTAATAATAATTAACATAATGGATGATAACTTTGATCCGAAAAGTGTTCAGTTTTGTTCAGTTAACATTATGTTGGAGGGGTTTTATAATAACCCCTTTTCCTTTTGACCATGTAGAGATAACTCTTGGTAGGCTAAATGCAGTGGGCAACTAACAGGTGGTTTTGTTTAATCAGTCTATTAATGGATTATTGTCTTGTCAGGTAATAAATGTCTTTGTTCATCCAGTACATGTTACACTATTGGTACTCTTATTGAACTGTTTGTATATGTCCACTGTCTGTCCTGACAATTTCCATAGCAGAATATTACAATTATATGGTCAATATTTATCAGACTTGGAAGACACATTTGACATGTTTATATGTGCCTCTGGCTCATATGGATTTACAATATTTTTGTTTTTAAAAACTTATTTCTATGGATGAGTTTATCATAAATGCAATTGAATTTCCTTACATTCATTATTAACTGAACTTTCCAAATTGTAATTTTTGATTCCTTGTTCAAGTGGCATTATGAAGTTAGAATGATAACATGACAATAAATCCAGACGGAGAAAATTAATTATGGACTTGGTTTTTTTTTTTTATTGTTAATGTGGATTCACTTGTTATTTCTATGTAAAGAAAGTTGGAAAATTTATATCCACTTCCATTGCCTTTGAAATAGGAGTGTCGTATATTGTTAGGTTTAATATAACAGATGTCCATGGTTTGATTTTAAATTGTCTTTATTATTTGAAATCTTGAATAGTAATTGTCTGTTTTAATCAATAGCTGGAAGGTAAACGTCAGGACAGATTAGCTCAGCTGAGCCCTGTCCTATTACACATATCTTTAATCATCCTTTACCTGTACTTACCTCTAATGATCCATCTGTGGTCTAATTGGTGTTTGTATGTGGTAGAAATGTGTTTCCTTAGGAGAAACGGCAAAGATTGATGACAACTCTACTTTATTTCTGATTCCAGATTCCAGAAATTATGACTTTTATACTCATTACAAGAAAGGATTTTGGTTATTTGATACCCATTGCTTTATTTCCTCTGACAATGGGTATGAATATGTCTTTGACAATTGATAAATGGAAGCATATTTTTTCATTACTCATCTTTATGTATTGAAGTTGGTGAAGTCTTTTTGGTTTAATTTGTCACATACAGGAAAGATGGACTTTTTTCTCTTGTAAAATTTTTCCCACTTCAGTATGTGTTTCTCTCTCAAAGAAATTATGATTTTAGTTCTTTAGAAAAAACTATTTGTGGCTAAAAATCTAACTTTTGACTGTTCTTGTATCTTATGTTGATTTTGTTTTTTTCTGCATTAATATCATCTAACAACCCATAGTAACTTGTGAATTTTTAATGAAGTACAGTAACTTCATGTAATAAATAGTTAAAAAGATGGCCTCTGGCACATTCTGTATACTAGCTTAGTATATCTTTCATATTCCTTTGTGGTTGTAATATATATTGGATTTGTTTTCAAACTTGGAATGACTTCCACAAATACTTTTTCAAATCTATCATTACTAAGAATATAGAACAGAAATTAATATATTTGTATTATGGAGGAAGATAATTCAGCTTCCCTCCCTGGAATTTTAACTTTTAAAAGTGTATATTTTTTTACTATAAAATTGTTTATACTCAGAATTACCAGAATGTTAAATTGGCAAAAATTGGGGATAATAATTGTTTTTATACTGTTTGTAAATTAAATTAACAACTCTTGTTAAAAGTACAGTGCATTTTGTTTATTTTTCTGGATTTCAAACTTACACAAAATGTAATTACGGTAACATATCAACTAAAATAGGACTTGAACTGAAACAAGGTGTATCGTTTTTTGAAAGTCCAAACCTTAGGAAATTCTACTGTTAATCATACTGTACATGTGCAGATAGATCAATAGCATGACTCCATGCTACTGTTCTTTCTTCCTTACATCTGTAACAGTTGATCATCAATGCAAATTTCCGCTTCTATGAATAAATAACTTAGAGGTACATTCACTGTTTAATGTTTGAAGACTTTTTCATTTATTTATTTTCATGTTTATATTTTTAAACCAATTGAGACAGCTGTAAGCTAATTCAATGATATTTTATCAGATTTTTCTTTGCTGAAATTCCTTTCCACCAAATATCATCTGACAGAGCCTTGTTTAACAAGACATTACTGACTAGCCAGATCTTATCTAATTTTTAGCAATATTTTCTTTGTCTCCCATGGTAAATACATCATCGTACTTTGGTTTTCTTGAAGAGTGTGACATTTTGCCATGTAACCCCGTTGATTATGTTCCAAACACATGAAAACAGGGTTTCCAGCGTACAGTATGGTACAGGATCACGCCCCTACTGTAGTTTCCTTGAAGAATGTGACATTTTGCCATGTAACCCCATTGATTATGTTCCAAACACATGAAAACAGGGTTTCCAGCCCACAGTATGGTACAGGATCATGCCCCTACTGTAGTTTCCTTGAAGAGTGTGACATTTTGCCATTTAACCTCGTTCATTATGTTCCAAACACATGAAAAAAAGGGTTTCCAGCCCACAGTATGGTACTTGATCATGCCCCTACGGTACTTTAATGTGTGATTTGTAATACTGTAATGTTGATGGATTAGATTCTCTTCAAATTGTGTCCTCTCCAGCATTATGGAGGGTGGGTGGATGGGAGTACAAGGTTTCTTTCTAGTTTCTTTCTGTATTAAATTAAGTGGAAGGGGACAATTCATTGTCATATAAATGGAATACCATTGAGTGTGAAATAAAACCTGAATGAAGCCCACAGGGTGCACACTCTAGGTAGATGATAAGTACATAGCCAACTATTCTGTAACTGTAAATGTGAATATTTGTCTAAGTAAAACCAGTTTTTATGCCCTTTGATAATTTATTTTGTATCTGGATATCATCCATTGACAGTGAGATGAAAGATGTAATACCATCACCTTGTTGACTTGCATGCTGACAATCTCGTTATCTTAAGTTTCGTGGAAATCCACCATTTGTCAAATCAAGATAATATATATTTCCATTTATATTTGGATGTTTTCGAACCGCCACTTAGAGTTATTGATTCAAACCATTCATGTGTAGTGTGAGTTACCATTTTTGTTGTATGTTGTTGAACCCTGGAGAAAAACATTTAAATTGTTTGTCCATTTCTTGCTCCTGACAAGAGCTGTTGGATGTCCAGATCGTTTCATAAGCACACACTTTATTCAGGTACACGGTCTCTGTCAAACCCGATCCGTAAAAAAAATATTTGATATATCTAAGGTATTCTGTTATATCTTTGGACGAAGACTTTTTCTGTACTATGATAAGTTATTCATTACCTGCGTAACATTAATTGAATTACCTGGATCATGTTTTTAGTGTTGGAAAAAGCCTTATGCTGGCATCTGAGAAGGTTTATGTGCGTCATTCCCAGCTGGGGTCCCACACTCACGCAAAGAAGGCCGTTGATGAGACCTTTAATTTAATTAACACTTGTAAAATCTAACACATCTTGTCTTATCCAATTACCTATTCATCGCTACCAGCTTCTTTTTTTTTCCAGGAAGAATACCTGAAAAATCCATGATGGCAATTCTCCTATTACAATGTGTAACCAGATATATCCTATAGCATGCACCTTGTCATGTTGTATGAAACAAACATCATGGAATATATGTAAAAATCTTGTTCCTGGCACATTCCATTCTGATAACAATCAATCCTCTTCATTAACTGAGTGCCACAGTATCATACAAATGATCCTTAAGGCTGATATCCAATTACAAATACGGGTGGCAGCTAGGTGCCCTGTAGCTACCTTAAATATTTTGCTTACAATATACCTGTTTTTGTCACATGACTCACATCGTGTGTGTCTCGTTTTTTTTGTTTTGTTTTTTTTTTTGTTTTGTTTTGTTTTTTTTTTAATTCTGTCTGCATGTACAATCTCCAGATACCATTAATTCCATTCCATTGCTATTGTCTTGCCCTGTGAGGGAGTGCGTGGACCATGGCCCTGCAGAATACTCCCTCGGCTTCCTCGGTCGATCGTAAGAGGCGAGAAAAGAGGTTGCTTTCTG
>JARFOD010034458.1:0-10482 GCA_031763545.1 Mopalia muscosa
TTTTTGCGAAGAAAACATAATGATATCTGTGTTAGTACACCCCCGCCACTCCCCCCCCCCCCCACCCCCGAAAATGAATAAAATAAAAATAAAAAAATCAACGGCAAAATGGACACGGGCAAGGCTGATTTTAAGCCCTTGGATATATTGTTTCTAGCTTCTACTAAATAAGCCTGAAAAAAACAAACTTTATTATACCACACGTTAGCTACAGCAGCGTGAAAGAAAAAGACAGTGTTTACTGGGCATACTCGGTCTTATATAGGGTCATGTGACGGACCACAAGCCAACGACAGTATATTTGTTCAACGGCAGTGAAAGTGGAACTGGGTTGGCTGAATACTTAACTACACGATTTTGTTTCACCAAACAATTCTGTTGTTGTTAATGAAAAGTACCAATTATCTTCAGTCATTATCATTTATTTTTGTAAAAGGTGTTGTATGAGAATGTTCCAAGAGAGTTGCTGCTTGTTCGTCGCTTTTAGTGGATTTCGTGTTCAATAATGATTTTGTAAACACCGCAATAATTTAAAATAACTGCGACTGAGTATGAGAAAACAATTATTAAAACTGAATACAAAACCATGTCTGTTCAGGAATAACCCAATTAAGTGAGTGTGTGTGTTTAGACGAAATATTTACCCCATTCAGAAGTAATAAACACATATAAACGGATTGACCTTAAGTATAATATTAGAATCGAGTGATTGCCACTTGCTAACGGTTCATTTTTTTGCTTTGGTGCTGTTCGAGCGCGATGCCCTTATAACCTAACTCGTTTATAGTGTTTCCAGCAATGATTTGCAGATCTAGTCATCTTACATAATGTCATGTCTCAGGTTGTAGTGTGCCTTATTGTCTGTGTAAAGAATTGTTCACACCTAACTGAAAGGACCGGTGTTGCAACGACTTTAATAATCCACTCGAGTAATAGTTTTTTAACATTGTATTTTGCCATCAAAAAAACTATAGACGCATTTAGATCGGTTATACTTAGTTATTTGTAACCACATTCACCGTTTTTAAGGCGTTTATAGGTAGTTTTCGAATATCGCTATTCGTCATTCGATTTACAAGGAACACTTTGAACCGTTGGTCAACTGGTTGACAGAACTTTGACAGATATAGTTTGACGTAAAAGAAGTCCGACTGAATATAATCTCGGCGCCCAACAAATGTGGTTAACCAGAAAACCATGACGGGAAAAAGCTGAACTATGTAAAGAGTTTATACTGATGACTAGTTGAAATAAATCAAATGATTGCCGGGTTTGACATCAGCTTTTGTAGGCAGTGTCACGTCACACTTGCTACCTCTGGCTGAGTGACGGACGTTAGAATACATAGAAAAAAACTGTCGTTAGCAAAGTTCAACTTCTATATTTATCCCGGAGACATTATACAATTACGCAACATAAAGCGTTACTTTACCTGAAATTTCACAACAAGCTGTCAAGATACACTGTTTGAGATAGTAATAAACTTAAGTTTAATTTACCAGACACATTTAGAAAATTAAGAACACATCTGACATACAAATCGTTTTGTAACATTAACATGTACGCGTCTTGTCCTGGGCAAATAACACACATATATACCACAGTGATGGTAAATCATTAAACATTGGAACGAAATTCAGTTGGTAGACATGCAAGAAAGTTGTTTTGAAGATAAAGCTTATAAATGACATAGTGCTAATGTTATGCTGGTTATATCCTAAGATTGATATAACGATTAAGAACTACTTTTAATGTAGTATTACAAATATTCTTCACAGCAAGATTGTATTTTATTTGCGAAAAAGCCACCATCAGCTGTTTTGTTCACTCACTTATTCCACAAACAAGCCAGACATGTTTGGTACAGAATATGTCCTTTCATTAAAACTGCATACCCACAAAAACAGTTAAAAAAATTTAGGTTGAAAGACTAAAATACGCATTTTAAATGAACGCCTCAGTTAGTCTAGATATAATTGTCTACCATTGTCGCAAACTTGACTTGGTGTTCATACTAAAGTATACTTTACCGAGGTAGAACTTTAATGCCATACAACGTATAGTCCAGTGTTATTTCACAGCATACCATAGGGCTTGTGTCTCAGTACTGATTAAGACTTAGTGTTTTGGTTTTGAGAGTTTGTTTTTCTCTCGAAAGATGCTACGGACGAATTGAATATTCCGTGTTGATACCTAAATTTTTGGTAGATAATTTTGGTAAATTCTGAAAGTCGTTTATAGTCAGTTATATCTAAATATACTCTGCAGTGTACTGCAAAGGGACGTGGGAAACCTTTATCCCATTGTTCTTGACAGTGAAATAAAACGACTGATCCACCAACTGGTCAATGGCTTTCCATGGTTTTGAAGTTTGCAGACATTTCCTGTCGGGGTAGAATCCGATATCGATGATGGCATAATAAAAGAGGACTTGTTGTGGAAAACGAATTGTAAAAAACAATATATTCTGTTCGATTCATTTTCACAGTCACAGTTATAGACCAAACTGTCAAAGTCACTTACTTTCTAACCAGACGTTTTTGAAATGCTCTCCAACTCTGAAGGGCTTTAGCTTTTCCGAACGAAGGTCTTTCCACAAAACTTCCGAATTCCCTCTTTATTTCGCCTCCGTTTTCATGCTGATTTTTCTTTGACCGCCACGAAGGGTAAGAATCTTCCCAAGATCGGAAAAGTTCTGGGTAGTTTCTGTAACGGTCGTAGGAGACAATAGATGCGTCACTACCCAGAGATTGTAATGGGGACACAAGGACAGTGACCAGGCCGACAATAGCTAGCCTTTTTAACAAGGACAACTGATCGCCAGACATCTGCAAGAACAACGGAGAAGCTTTATAACTGCAATAAGTAACTGTAGATAAGTGTAACGACTAGAAGCTAACTATTAACTGTTGGTTGCGAAAGAACACCTCTCTCCAAGATATATTGCAAACTAAGTTGTGACAAGTTTACCAGTGACGTTGCTGCCAGGCAGTCAGCTCTGGGGGTTCTGTTGAGGATTACTTGCTGATATAGTTGTGTATTCAGCTAGATTCCGCGAATCCAATTGACGCTGTTGACAGCCGGCACTGAGTAAGGAATGACTGCGAGCAAATCCCAATCAGATCTTACTCCACGAGATTACAAATGTTATTGACCTGCTCGCGGGAGAAACTTTAAACCGAATCAATGGGAGACAAAAGCATTTGCCTTTAGTGTGACGGCTATACTCTAATAAAATAATAACTTTATCAGAAAAGGCGGACAACTGAGAATGATCGCGAGAAAGTGCGGATAGATGGACGACATATTTTACCATTATGTCTGAAAGAGAACGATATGCGAATAGAAAGCTGAAGGCGATAGGAAATCTAGACGGGAAACTTCACGGGAAAATAGCCATTACTTTAAAAGGATCTTGTACATAAGGCGAAGAATTGATTTTGACAGCCCATGTATATATTTATTTTTGTAAGCAATGATTTCACGTATTTGGTGCCATTGACGTAAGATTCTGTGTTATTATTGTTCAGGATGTCACCAGAAGAACATTTATTGATCACCTTTTTGTTTGTTTCTTGACGTGTTTCAATGCTTTGAAGTTGTTATCAAAATAATGTTTTATTTTACGACGGGGAATAATAAAAAATATTTATATTTTACTGGGGCTGTCTATTTTTCTAATTTTTTTTCTTATATTTTTATTTTTGTACTGACTGGAAAGTTTTAATAACATTGAAACATGTTTATTGGTAAGTGCTGAACAATAGTAAGAAAATTTCACCCCTCAAAGTTACTATTATTTTTCTTATATCTGTGAGCTGGTGTGAGGAATTTAGTTTGTCTTATAGTTTTCGTCAAGATTATATGCGAAGTCCTCATTTATTTCGATTCTTGAAAATTATTGGCAAAATTACGGTTTTATAGAGGCTGCCTATTAAGCGTAATTGGGTGACTGAAGATTTGATCTGGGACACGGGCTGTTGTTTTCAGGTACAAGTATTTGTTCTTTCTTCAATAAATTTTATAACTTATTTTCAGGTTGAATGTTTTATTTGCCTAGGTCAATATTATTTTTCGTTTTTTTTATTGATTCGTGTGGAACGACGTAAACCCAAAGGTCGATGTCAAGAAAAAATACTACTATCGAAAATATCTCCGGCCTTTCAAACTGATTTCAACTGCTGAAGTTAGCATTAGCTAAAGAAAGCCCACTCTTTTTATTCGCCTTATGTCAAATATAGGCCGGTTTCATTTAGGTAATAAAAGATTGGTAAGCAACTTAGGACAGTGTGTTTCTAGCTGTAAAATCTCCCAGTCTACCAGAATGTTTAGTAAGATATTCAGTGTGTTGATTCTATGTTTCGCGATAACAATAAAAATGCTTGGTAAGTAAAGTTAATGGTTAATATGTACTTGCATCCACTGTATATCGAACAATGAATCCTTAACTCACAGGATTACCGTCCCACCAACTGATATATGAAAGCTCAATGTAGAATAGCCAAAAATGTTGCATGTACACACCGCCTTGTATATAGGTTATTGGATTTTATGGTTCCGAGTGGGGCGAGTCCTGGCGCTGCCGGAAGCTGTGAGTTGGCTAGCATCCACTTAAATGACCCTACTTAAATAAAATTAATTTTATTGGCTATATTTTATTAGCAAAGGAATACATTTAAAACAGACTAACATTACAGAGTATTGGGTCACATGACTTGTTTCTAAACTCTGATTTAAGTACAACTTTCAAGGAAACCTCTGGAAAGGTTTTAAATGATAACGGAGAGACTGATCAACCAGGATAATGGAAGATGGAAGTACAACTATTTAACACTGTGCCTCCATAGCGACCGATATTTTCATGCAATATTTGAAAAAAAGGTTGAAAAGAAAGGTACTGAATGAAGGTGATCACTTCCTCAAAATGTTTAAGCCTATGGAACTCATCATACGAACACATGATATATCTATATATAGACGTCTATGGAGAGACCATGTCACATAATGCTGCTTATTCGTTTTCTGACCTTGTTTGATATATTGGATTTCAATAGGCATACGCATATGCCAAGTCTTTTATCACTTCTGCCTTTATTCTACACATGTCGAATTAGTTTATGCTACTTAAGAACAATTCTTTTCCACATATGTAAATTATTTTTACTTATGTTGAAAAGATTTTGACTTATGTGAAAAACAACCTCACATATGTAAAATAAAAAATTATTTTACATTTGTAGAATTCTTTTCAAAATATCTAGAACATGTGTGAAATTCTTTTTCACATCAGTGAAATAAAACACCAAACCCTAACTATTTCACATATGTGGAAAAGAATTTCACTGATGTAAAATAAATTTCTATTATAGATATGTACAAAATAATTCCACTCAAAACTGAGAGATGACCACAGCAAAGAACCGTATCCAATCTTCATTTATAATCCTGTCTTCTTGCAAAGAATTTGAAGAGGAATGCAAATATGATATGAACATATTCCACATGCTGTGCAAGTTAGGCCTTAGTAGGGCACACTCCCAAGTCGAGACAGTTGATCAGTTGGTCCACTGTAGCGATTTATTTGTCACCTTAATAGGCATTTTTCATAACAGCATGTATGGTTTTGTATTCTTTTCCGCATATGTTGAGTTATTTCTTACATATGTAAAATTATTTGAAATATGTAGATGTGATAAAGCAGCTTGCAATATACGAACCTATACTTGCCGATAGCGCAGTCTGTCAGCCACGCTCTAACGCGCGACAGTCAGTTGTTATTTAGTCGACCAAGAAAACAGGATAAAGGCTTCTAATGTGCCAAGGTTATTACTCCCATGTGTTAACCATGGCTCCTGAAGATGACGAAACTGTGACGGAAAACTGCTTTGTTCTGAGCGGCCACGCTTGCTGCCATATTTCAACAAGGCGATCGGGTTACGGTAGCCGTCCTTGTCTGTTGAGACGAAGAGACAAGGGGGCTGTCAGGCGACAGTCATCTATCTGTGCTATTACTGTCCCTTGTTTAGCAATGCTATTGCTGTCCACTCTACAAATACTGATCCTCTATTCCAAACGAAACATTTACAAACCTTAGTTTGATGTATTCAGCATTAGTTCTAAACCCGACAATTTTCTCAGACAGTCTTAACAGAATATACTGCACTTTGAGGTGTGAACGAAAACATTTGTCTCGCTTTGAATAAGTTTAACTCTTTTTTTTATTAAGACGCTTTATTTACCATTGGGATATTTCATAAAATAATATAAAAAGGAAAAAAAAAACGAGACAAAAAGCAAATATTATGAGCGCCCTCACCTACGTCTCAAAGCCTTTTTATTATGACGTCTTAAGGCCTTGGTTCGTGTACGCTTCCATCCCTCTTTCTATTGCTGAGGAACAACTCGGCCAGAAAGACATTTTGTCGGTAAGGACATATAATTTTTATCAGTTTCTTCATTTGTGTATTTTCCCACAACAATCCCTGCAGTCTATCTTTTTGTCGCGATTAGTGAAACTGTTGATACCTTCTTTTGTCGCTCAATTAAACCGTTCGCATCATGAATTACTTCACCTTGTTACTTCGTGCAATTCCGTCATATTCTCCTTCTTGTTTTTGGTTCGCATAGCTCTTCTATGTCTGCTTCAGAAATTCACTGTCTTTGTCCTATAACTACCAGTAAAAAGATTATTTGAATTTCATATTTTTATTTACTTGCACATGGCCTCGGCATGCGGATTAAAAGCAACTTAAATTAAACTTTTACGTGAATTAACTTAAAACATTGCATTTTCATTTTTTTTCCCCTTATAGTCACCAATAAGTCCCTTAAGTAATCTATCGTTTTTAATGCCGTGTTATGAACCATGCAGGCTACATGAAAACGATACTTGGAATTAGTAATAAAAGAGGAAAACATGACCGTTACTTAGTAACGATCTACTGTCTGGTGCAAGCAGGATTCAAAAAGGATTTTAACACGTTTATTCTAACGTTTTTTTTACGCATAACCCAAATGTTTGCTACATGGGTTTTTTTCTTCAAAGGAGTCTGCAGAAATATCGATCTTCTTCGGATTTGCCGTTTAACCATATAGTGTGACTGAATATTTCCTTTACAGGTAAACTACTCGTGTACTCTTAGTTTTGCTTTGGTCTGTCAGAGTTACGTGCTCCTTTTGAAATCATCAAGTACATAGTTGAAAAGGTGAATTCGTACATAGAAAGGCTACCTCACGTATTCATGACATCTAAAGACCCAGTATGTGTACGCTACCATCAGTCTTTCTATTGCTCACGAATAACTCGGCCGGACAAACATTTTGATCGGAAGGACATATCTACGGCGGCCCATAGGAGACATGAGCTCGTGGGGTAATTTGTCTGGCAACAAATAAAGACAAGATGCAATATTTTTAGGTTTACATACCCCAATTTTACAAATGTTTTATATGCTTGAGAACGGTGTTAGAATTGAAATTGAAACGATGCGTCGAAAATTAATGAAAGGTTGCCTGTCATATAGTTTTTTGCCTTTTCATACCACAAAAGTCAGCGATTTTATGTTCACTATATGTTAACAAATATTGCTTCAACTTGCACATATTTTAGTTACATGATATATTAACTGCGTTTTTTAATATTAGCGTTGAAGATCACTCGTGATTGGGACAGGTTAAGTTTTAAAAAAAAAGTAAATTAATAAATTAAAAGACAACAGAAAGTGACCTTCAAGGTGTTAATTGTTGGATGAATCTTAACGTGGTTTTCTATCACAACATCACAATAAGGTATACACAAATTAGGCCTTCTCCCCATCACAACTAGTTACCATATATTTATATACTAAACACCCCTGTATTCGTAGGTAAATATCAAAACTTTACACAAGTTCAAGTGTCAACATGGTCGATTAAGGAGCATTCAATCCCGTTTTTAAATTGTGGTGGGGGCGGCCTTCTAGTATTTGTTCGCTCTGATCTATCAGCAAGGAGATTATACAAGTATGAAATGTCCTCTATTGAGACCATCGCCATTGAGATAAAAACTAAACTCAGAAAGCGGTTAATTTTAGGCTTGTACAAACAGCCAAAGCTGAGGGACTCTACTTTCCGTACAGATATCTCCAAAACACTGGATATGGCCTTCACCGCCCATGATTATATTGTAATGATAGGGGATCTAAACTTTGATTTGTCGGATCCTGATAAACATGGCAAAAGTTTATATGATATATGTGAATTGCTTGATATGACGAATATAATAAAAGAAAAAAAAATGTTTCACTTAAACAAAAGAAAGTTTATTAGATGTCATTATAACAAATAGGCCTAACTTGTTCAAGGCCCATGGGTCCTGTGACTTGGGAGTCAGTGACTGTCACAACTTGATTTACGCGGTTACTAAGACCTAAGACCAAAGACAAGATCTCGTATGGAAGTTACAAACAATTTAATGAAACAGATTTTCTAGATGACATAAACAAAGTTCCTTTCCAAAGTGTAATGAACGGGCTACCCGATGAGCATTCAAGCTGGGTCTTTACAACCTTACTGAATAACGTCTTAAATGAACATGCCCCGGTGAAAGTTAACTCTAAGCGTTTTAACGAAGCGCCGTTTGTGTCATCCCAGTTAAAACGTGAACTACGTCGGAAAAGTATGTTACCCAGACGTTGGGATATATACCGTAAACAAAGAAACAAGTGTACAAACCTCAGACGTCAAGCCATCCGTAGCTATTCTAGCGAAAGATGTCAAGACGGACATAATTGTAATGATTTTTGGAAAACAATTAAGCCTTTCATTGCAAATAAAGGCTACTCTTCTCACGACTTAATTCTGGAGGAAGAAGGTAAATTGGTTACAAACAAGGCAGATGTGGCTGAAATTTTTAATTCAGCTTTCAGCACAGCGGCTGATGAACACAGTCCAAACGATAACAATTATGTTAATTTGTCCGTGTCTGACATTAAAAATAAGTTTTCAAACCATTGTTCAATAAGAAAAATTTTAACTGAGCATCAAGCTGACGAGGGTTTTAATTTTAATCCTGTTTGCTCCAATGTTGTAAGAAAACACATTCTGTCATTTTGAACAAATAAGGCTTGTGGTCATGATAATATACCTAGTAAGATATTGAAGCTCTCAGCCGACACAGTTTCATTACCTCTTAGCAGCATAATTAATAAGTCTATGATAAATTGCCAATTTCCGCTAGATTTTAAAAGGGCAAATGTCACGCCTGTCCATAAGAAAAATGATAAATTAGACAAAGGAAATTATAGGCCTATCAGCGTACTTCCTGCTACGTCGAAGGTGATGGAGATGTGTCTAGCTGAGCAGCTTCAAAATTACTTTGAGAACATTTTTTCAAACCGCCTGTCTGCTTATCGCAAAGGCTACAGCTGTCAGACTACTTTGATTCGTTGTGTCGAGGACTGGAGAAATAGCCTCTATCGTGGAAAAATTGTGGGAGCTGTACTTATGGACCTATCCAAAGCTTTTGATTCCCTACCGCATGATTTACTAGTGGCCAAGTGCCTCGCTTACGGCGTTTCAGATAAATCTTGTGCTTTAATCCAAGATTACCTAGCAAATCGGCAACAACGGGTCAAGGTGTCTGACACCTATAGTTCCTGGAAATGTATTAAGGCAGGTGTGCCCCAGGGCTCGTTAGTGGGGCCACTTCTTTTCAATATCTTTATGAATGATATATTTCTGTTTATGGGGTCCAAATTAACTACGCTGACGACAACACCATAAGCGCTAGTGATACTAGGGTGGATAAATTAGTTCGAGTGTTGCAGAGGGAAACCACACAAGCAATCAACTGGTTTAAAGACAATTATGTGTCCGCTAACCCTCATAAGTTCCAAGCCATCTTGTTTGGAGCCACAAATTGGGAAGACTATGTCCTAAATATCGGAGACAGCAGTCTTGAAATGTGTGAAAACGTGAAAGTTCTTGGTGTTAATTTTGACATAAAACTTAGCTTTGAGGAGCATGTATCTGTCCTGTGTACAACAGCAGCTAGGCAAATAAATGTCTTGAAACGCTTTTCTAGACTCTTACATTTTAATAGCAAACTTACCATTTACAAATGTTTTATTATGTCAAATTTTAGTTATTGTACCCCTGTGTGTACATTTTGTTCAAAAACGTGCTCAAACAAAATAGAAAAATTTAACGAAAGAGCCATCCGATTTGTTTTCAACGACTTTGATAGCCCGTACGGTACATTGTCGTCCAAATCTGGAACTATTACCATTAAACTGTATCGTGCACGATGTATTGCACTCGAAATTTTTAAAATTGTCAAATGATTCACCCAGAATATATTCAGAATATAGTGACACAGAAGGAGAGCAAGTATAACTTGCGAGACAGCAATATTGTAAATGTCCCTAGATACAAAACCAAGAAGTATGGGTACAATTCACTCAGTTACCAGGGTGCTAAACTCTGGAACCACTTACCATCAAA
>JARFOD010034469.1:0-10482 GCA_031763545.1 Mopalia muscosa
CTGAATATATGTAAGAATTATTATTATTAACTCACCTCATATCTCCATGGGAATTGCGCTTTACCATCACCATATGAATAGCGTAATTCATTCTGGACAAAGATTTTTCGCAATGCAAAAAAACCAACACAAGGGATCTGATTAATAGAAATAACTTTTGCAACGCAATTCGGCTTTCGGTGCTCATTGTTCAGTACTCTCCCAAAGGAGCCATCCTCTGCTGAAGCATCAATCCTGTGAAACACAATACAATAGCCTTAAATTAAAAATAGTTTGCATCAGGTGATCACTCACTTTCCCTTCCATACACTGTGAGTCATTCTCTGATAACAACTTCACGAGAGCTAAGTTTACCGCACTTTAAATCTCAGAATCTCTCTCCTGTTAGAATTACAGAAACAAGAAATCTGAACTTTAAATTCACTTTAGTTAAAATACTTTTATTACCGGATGATACAGGGTTTTTAAGAGTCAATTTGACATTTTGAATATATAACTTCAACTAAATCCAACAATTTAACAAATAAGCTTCATGAAAACATGCAGATTTTCAATTGAAGTTACCAAAATGTTTTGCCATTCAAATTAAATTGAAATATGTATATGTGATAGGTGGTGTCCGGCTCCGATAACCTTGTTTTAAAAAGATCAACCGTATTCCCATCAAGATAAGATTATGAGCCCTCAAGGCGTTACTGCTACCTACTTGAACAATGTCATTATTTATTGTTTTTGTTATAGATTAATTTTTTGTTTTATTTTTTTTTATCTGATTTTCGTTTTTTCGTTTGTTTATTTGTTATATATATATATATAAATAAATTAATAAATAAATATATAGAAAAAAAAATAGAAAGTTTCTATCAATGTTTCTAGTATTATTATGATTCAAAGAGGGTAGAGTGTAATTAAGCCATGTAATGAGGAAGTCTTGATGGGGTCGATTGTATGTCAAATATAACATACTTAAATGTAGCTAGCAAGAACGCTTCTACCAAACATGTAGTATTGCTTCGATTGAAATAAAGGACAAAGGATAGAATATACTTAATGTTTTATCGCCCAGAAGTGTAGTTTCACTCATTTCAAATAAGGTACAGCATAAACTTGCGCAATATACCTTGAAAGTAATGGTGGATGTTTCAATATAATAACACGTCACAACAAATTTACATAAAAATTAAAGAGCTTCACTCAAGTTGTAGCCTCAGTTGAATTTTAACACGTTAACAAGTAATATTGATAACAATATTCACGTGTGAGAATCATTATTCTTTTCCTCAAACAGGACAGTATATCATTCCCACAGTGGTAGGAACCATGGGTCACAACACTGGACATCAACCGTCATCACACGACAGGGTTCCTTGCAAGTCATACGTATACAAAGCTATAATTAATTTCAATACATCTCCACTTTGCAATACGCTAAATACATTTACATCAAGCCACATGAGACAGTGTTTAAGGAATCTCTTTTTATACCAGACAATTTAGTTCGTAAAATAAAAAAAATAAGTGATCTTTTTAAAGTGACGTAATCTTCTGTTCTCTCGATTTAATACAGTTTTAATGGAAAATCTCACCAGACAAGACCTGATTAAGTTATCTACCTTTAATATAAGCCTAGTACAAGAGTAGTGGACTGTAACTCCGAAGAACGATAAACTCATTTTGAACTCCATATTTCGTCGCTTTATTTTGCCATCATCAGGAGTGATCTCCTTATCTCCCTTTGTACGAGAAAAATTTAAATAACCGTCAGAAAAGACATATTAAAGGTAAGAAAAAACAAGTCATTGTGCTCAGTGTATCTAAAAAAAATCAGTTATATGATTTAAAAGGCCAGCGATAGCAGCGGATCGATTCACATCCTTCACCGTGGGGTTTTATTGGCGGTCTGTTATAAAAGGACTAATTCAGACGAAGCAATAAACCCTGTATATTGTACTACTTATAACCGTGTTATGTGACGTGCATCCGGTTTATAGGAAATGAATCGACTTGTTTGAAGAATGAAAAACATAGCACTAAAAGTAGTTTTACTATTCTACATATATAATTTTGAAAATTGTGTTACGATCGGGTAAGTTTTCAGAAGTTAACGAACATTAACACTATATGCAAATTTCCCATACCATCATTGTCAAATTAGCGAGCTAACTGTCCAGAAATGTCTTTTTGTCTTTGTTTGAAACACCATCTGCTTAGTAAACATATGCTCTACACTACAGTGAGTGTTTGGTGTAAGGGAGATAGATCAAAACACACAAAGAGCTAGTTAAAATGCATATTCAGACTGATCAAATTTCCATAATCCACATTTTTATCAGATTTATACATTCTGGGATAAGTATATACATTTAAAGTATAAGTATTATTTATTTAAAACATTTTGAATTGAAATGTCCATATAGTGTCATCTGTTTTATAAATGCACAACATATCCATGAATATGGTCGCGAGTAGATCTTTAAACAGTGTAAAAGGTGTTACTTTGAAAATCAGTTGTAAATTATATTAGTAGTTTGTTAAAGTTCGTAAATGAGGAAGAAAAGAGCTGAATACTGGGATGAGTTAAAGAAATAGGTATATTGTCCTTCTGGTTGAGTTCTGTGATAAATCGTATTATACTATTTAAACACAGATCAGAAGTAAATATACTGTTCATTGAAAACTCGAATAATGAATATGTTTGCTGTTCATTCCATCGATGAAGCTGAAATAAACCTTGTTTGCAGTGTAGATTTCGTAAGTTGATAAGCTCTTGTTTCACCAGGGCTTTTGTTCTGTCGGAAAGTCTCAAATCATTCTCATGTCCATTCGGGTTTCATATGCAGTATCAAACGTTACAGCTTTGTCCTAGATGCTTTTCAATCTACAACACAAAGCAAATCAAATCGGCATTTTGCAACTATTTTGTTCACCAGTGGCTGAGTATCAAATCGATTTCTCAATTGCAAAAACACATGTCGGCCTTACGATTAAATAGTATAGACAATAGTCTACTTAGAGCTGTTTATAATTTAAAAAATAACCTTTTCTCAAATATCTACATAATCGGTTCTACTCGTTCACAGAGAGCTGTTAATCAAATAAACAATTTTTTGAAATGCCAATGCATACGGCTCAACTCTGTTATAATATTAACAATACGTCAACCAAATGGCTATATTGTCTAATACCAGAGCTTTCTGTAAGCGTATATTGAATAAATTATAATAACCTCAGTAAATAATGTACAAAAAATCTTCGACTTAACCTCTCGATGCCGTGTGTGACAAGCCGATAAAAAACTATATAAATATAAAGAAAGTGTTACATTATGGTAAAATACTCAGAAGTTTTTGAAGCGTTAAAACTTAAACCTGAAACAAAATCAATTTAAGTTTATTTGGAAGAAACTAAAATGGTAAGTATAGATGTTCATCCAGATGTCTAGGGTCGACTACACTCAGCTCCACAATCATTCTCCATGTAGACACAACAAAACCTTTAAAACATAGACAAAAATTGAATGTGGAATTATTAAACTATATAACTATATAAACATTGCGTAGATATACTAAAGTCGTCACTTGGGAAACCCAAGACTGTCGCCTTATTACATATGTATAATAAAGTGTTACAATCTGTCATTCGATTAATCACCATATGCAGAATATGCACAATCAGGTACATGACCAGTATATAACAAACAACCCATCTTAAAGTTTTCATGTACTTCTATATATTTATTTTATTAGTGAATAATAGTATTTTTAACACATTCACCTTTTAAAAATGTGTAATTATACATGTATAAATTGAAATCTTTTTCAAAAATACATTCAAATCTATATGAATGAAACAAGCTATTAAATCCAATTTCAAGTCAACATGCCCATGCTCAGACTCTATACATTATGCGCCGCATTACTGCAGACAATTGTAAAAGCTTGGGATCAGCGAGGAATTTTTTTTTCATTTATCAATTAATAAAGGTGTCCATTTTTTTTATTATTCTTCCGCCAACTGTGGCAGACGGCACACCATGCCTATAAATCCATAAATTGGAATCCCCCCCCCCCCCTCCCCACTCGTGAACTTTTAAAAATAGACTATTAATTCTTTTTCTTTGTTAGTGTCTCTCTGATTTGAATCATTTGAATTCATTCTAAATTTAATCTAAACAAATTCTACCCCTCCCCCCCCTCCTCAAAATATGACTCTATAAATGTACCGATGATTAGAACCACGCTCTGCTACCTATTATTATGAAGATACTCTAAAGGTCAGATTAGCAAATTCTCTGCTATGTCAGATTATTCAATTATCTACTACGTCAGATTATTCAATTCTCTACTACCGTCCTAAGTAAAATCTTTTCTATTCTATTAAATGGAAGCTTCGTGCATCTACTCAAATATACCCAAATTAACCTAGAGATTTTCTAGAGAGGTATCGAAGGAGATCCACTATCTTTTTTATAGTTTAATTACACAAAGGTAAACAAAGATACAAATATTGATTCATAGTATTTTTTTAAATATGGTATGTTCAGAACATACAACCCATATAATTTAAATATAGAAGAGGTAAATACAAATACATTATAAAATTATTAACCAATTACTAAACATAAAACATGATTACTTAGCTCTATGTGTTGTTGGCTACATTCTCAATCATTCCGTTTTCCCTTCTTTTGCTTCTTATCTGCTCACTTAGTTTTAAGTTTTCTTTTCTCGTATTCTAGCTAACAGTTCAAGTCTTTATACTACCCCGAATCCATGTGTCACGGTTGTAGGAGGTAGTCCTTAACTAGCAGTTATAAATTAATAAGACAAAGGAAAATTGTTAGATGTAACGTCTGCATGTTGCCTATTTTAAGAACTTTAACCGACAGATCACGGTTTGATATTTTTACACTAAAATATCTGCTTTGTGACAGCATTTATATGTAGTTGCAAATTCAAAACCGTTGCATCTAGCAAATATTTGAAAATTTGCAGCACTACTATAGGCATATTGATAGCTTCTGAGAAACTTTGGTCTAGATCTACCAGTTATTTAATTCAAGAAAACACAAGGTGCAAAAAAAAAACAACAAAAAAACAAATCTAGATCTAAAAAGTATGAATAACCTTTAGTTTTTAGTTTTATATGTTGAGATGAAATGTGCAAAACAAAACCCCAGTTCTGTAGGTATACGAACGGCCGAAACGTAGGCAGTATGGTAAACTGAAAAATGAAAGCAGAGAAAAACGGGTAAAATGTCATTCTGACCTATTTTACTACAGTTTTACCTTTTTCATGCTTTATTCTTTGAAGAAATTCGATCTCGTTTTTTCACAATTTGTTATAATATCGAGTCGATCTATGTATGTTTCTCAGATGATCATATATATATATACATAAGCACATGATAAACCAATCTGCCGATTTCTCATTTTCTGTATTTAACAACTTTAAGATATAGATCAAGCCCTTTGTAGCTTTATTCCCGCCAATTGGTGTTATGCATTCCTATATATTCATTATAATCGTTTTTACTTTGGTGAATAAATATTCAACATATTGTGAAATATACCATATTTTCTTTAAAATTGACAAGAGCTGACTGGCCAAAATGTTAGTTGAAATCCATTCAAGCTGTTATCATTTTCTTAACAGACTCACACCAATCAACCACATGTGGTGTCAGTGAGTGTATATACACAGGCAACCAGGACAGCCAAAACACAGCTGATAAGACACAATTAACGTTTCTTTAAGCAATTGATACACATCGCAGATTATTTTTTAACTAAAGCCTAAAGGCTTTGATATGGGGCTGTTGCCTATGTGTCAAACCCCTGGCGGATGTACGATTGGGAGTTTGTTTAGTTTACTGATCGTATATTGTTGCAATTTGATAAGAATAAAGGTCAGGTTTCTATAAAATCAACTGATTATATCAGACCAGGTGCACAAATGACATAATGCTGAGTGAGGCCCTTAGCTTAAAAATACCGGTACACTGATTGTTTCGATTAACAGTTGAATTTCTTTGTTCTAAATTCTCTCTTCGGCTCATAGGCTAACTGTCATAACTCCCGATCGAGGTCAAATGTACGCTATACACAGAACCGAATCAGTGTGTGTGGTTTAAATAAATTTTAAATAGTGGGCTTTTTCACTAGACTTTCGGGAGCGGGGACAAAAGTATCGTAAGTCAAATGACTCGACCATCAACACCTTATTCGATTATGGGGTAAAGGACTGTACTTTCCGATCAGATGGAACTATTGTATGCCTATGTTCACAGTCTAGTTCATTTAGCAGCATATATGGTGATACAGACTCAGCAGAACCACTATTTGAGGGAAAGTTAACCATTGCCTAATTTTGATCACTGCATGGCTTCGGCAGTTTGGCTGCATTTTACAGATTGGGTTTAATCAAGTGTAAAGAGTGTAATCTGCTGTCTACAAATTGACCAACACAGCTGAGTCGCATTAATGTGAGAACAAAGACTGCTGTTCAGACTCCCTCCCTTCATAGAGTCGATGCTAAGAGCGTATTTTTAGTTCATTTGCAAAACACAAATAGGCTATACTTTAATAAATTAATTTGATATCCATTACGCAAAATTGTGGTCTAAGTCTATATGTTTCAATCAGCAAGACAATTTATAAAGCAGTTTTAACTATTTTTCTCTTTGTGCAGCTTAACGGCGTTGTCGGTGCAGCCAGGGGTGATAATATCCAACTTTGTATTTGTTGTTGACAGTACATTTATGTTTGCAGAGGTTTTCGGAACAGCCATGTGTGAAACCAAGCGAAAGACATACACGTACACTTATTGTATTTGGGTCTTTTTTAAAATTAAAATCGTGGTTAAGATCTTTGTGAGACGCCTCAGACTGCTAACGAGGTTTAAATCCTAAATGTAGCGGACATTCACTTTCCCTCTGATTCACTCTCCTATCAGAGAGGGGTAGTTAATGTCCGCTATCTATACTCCAGCTAACTACCCTTGAGGGGTCTAGGTGGCCGGCATTTACTAGGTGATTCAGTGCCTTAGTTTGAGGGCCGTGGTTTCGGTTCGCGGACGGGTTTCAACCTGCACAATTTTCTTAACTAGAATCTGTTCCAACTAAGAAAGTGTTATCCCAAAATAAAGAAAATACTGTAGTCATTTAATTGTTTACAAATGTGCACTTAAAAAATTGTACTTACCTAATCTGCTTACTAAAAACCGGCACAAAAACAAAAACGTCACGCAGAATTCATTTTATTGGTGGAAATCACGACGTTTCAACGAGCTCGCAGCGACAATGACGGTTTGAGGTGGGTAAGGTTTTCCAAAACAAAAATGGGTACACTGACATAAATATAAATCTGTGTTTTGTAGAAAGGTTCAAACGACCAGCGTTCAAAAACCTATACAATACAAGATTACAACCTGATAAGAATCCTAGAATTAGGTCTTAGAGGAGATTAAAGGAAGAAAACAAAATTAAACAAATAAACAAACAAAAATCAAATAAATATGTAAATAAATTTAAAAAACCCACAACACATTAAAATTGTGAGCGTATATACATGCGGATTGTCAACAGAAATTCTGAAATGGGTTTTCTTTCAGAAAAAGGTAGAAACCAGGCAAGTAACGTAAACACTATTTGGTAACTTGTAACTCTATATCGTTTTGATATAGCACTGACTTATACCAAAGAATATTCTTTAAAAGCATTTTAATGATATTTTAAGTTAAATTATTTAGAGACATCCTGGAGTTTCTTTGCCATCATCAATAATATTTCTTTTAATAATCGTCAATGATGTAGGGATAAGAACCGATGCGGCATGATCTGTAGCCCTAACGAATTGGCTCCAATGAGATTAAGAAAGCTATCTGCAAGCTCAGAACACCATTTGTCAAAACTGCTGTTCATAGCCTGTTTCATAGCCTGTTTCCTCGGGTTCACTTCATTTTTAAGTCACCTGCTCCGCAATGACGTCGGTTATCCAGCAATTTAATTTCCTTCTTTATCGGTTGTAAACTTTTTACAAAATTTTAAAAAGTTTTGTAAAACCCGTCAGTCAAAACTTTTTTTTTTAAATAATCGTTTACTTACCAATAAGAGTTAAAGGTTTTCTTGTTGGACCCTGTTCCAGGTAGATTCTGATCAGTTCCGGTTTAATCTTGATAAAGTCGCTGGAAGTATTTATACGACATCTGTACAAATCGATATGTTTTACAGGTGAAGGTTTTGTGAAAACTGGAATAGGGGAGAGCACTGTGTCACTGTCTCCAACCCACATCGGCTTCTCATTGGTTAATGCAGAAGCATTACACATGAATTGTGTGACTCTTCCATCTTCAGTCAGTGTTATTGTGGCCACAGGTAACTGTTTGCCTGAGGTTTAAATTAAAACAGACAAATTGTTTACCCGATAAAACGTGTTTCCTAAAATATCTTGTATTAATATTCATAGCCAAATGTCTTTACACTGATAAAACGTGTTTCCTAAAATATCGTATATTATTATTCATAGCCAAATGTCTGAACATCTTTACACTGATAAAACGTGTTTCCTAAAATATCGTGTATTAATATTCATAGCCAAATGTCTTAACATCTTTACCCTGATAAAACTTGTTTCCTAAAATATCGTGTATTAATATTTATAACCAAATGTCTTAACATCTTTACACTGATAAAACGTGTTTCCTAAAATATCGTGCATTAATATTCATAGCCAATATCTTAACATTTGTACACTTTAAAATAGTCCTGCAAAGAGCTAGTCATGTATAAGGAATCTCACGAACGGAACAGTAAGACTGTTTCTACAATAGTATGATAAAAATCTTTCACAGTTAATTTGTAATAATCAATTATCGAATCTGTTGATTATCTTACGTTTTTTAATCTTTAACGTTCTCTTGTACGTCGCATAACGCGCCGTCTCATTGTTGAAGGCCAGGCATGTGACTACTTTGTCATCGTGGTATCCAGTAGTTATGAATGTGAAATTCGATATAGCAAATAGTCCTTTATATTTCGAGGATGATGAATACGATGTTGATATGTTCCTCCTAACCAGGGAGTCTGAAATAAACCATTGGACCGTAGGTGGGGGCTGGCTCTCACTTGTACGGCAGGTCAATGTAACTCTCTCGCCAATAGTCAAGTCATCAATAGTGGAAATACTTCCACGCCAATCTGGGCCGACTGGTAACAAAACAATTGAAAGTATATGATTGCTTGATATTAATGAAATATGTTGTTTTTCTATGACATATGAGTCAAGGTAATCACTCACAAACTGCGTAAGTTATGCATTAAACATATCCAAAACGATGAACGATATTTAGGACAACATAAATACGAAAAAAAATCAGACTTTCTTCATTGCATAAAATAGATTCTGATTAACAGTTTTTTCGTTATTTTTGGATAACACTTTTTTTTAGTATGAACAGATTCTAGTTCAGACAGTTTCGCAGGTTGAAACCTATCCGGGAATTGAACCCACGACTCTCAGAGTTACGCAATTATGTAATTTGTTTTTTTGAGAAAGCAATCAGTTTATCTACAATTCAATTCTTGTATATAATTGCAGCTTACGAGTTCTGTTATGCCCCATAACTAAAGTGATCTGGAATAATGTTTGCAGTTACATAATCCTGGATATGCACTAGATGTACCAAAACCCACTGTTAGACTAATCACGTCTGTCATGACGGGCACTTATTTAATCTGTGCATTGTAATCTCTAAGATTTTCAGAATATAAAAGTAAAAACCCGATGCTATATAATCATTACCGCCACGTCACCAAAACAAAGAATAGCAGATACTAAAACATCATCGAGGAAATAACGAAAATTGTCGTGCCGGAGACTGTCTTTTTTGTGACAATTACTGATGCTCTATGTGTGACTTTGACCCACCCTGTGTGAAAGAGAGAGACACATTGTTTGAGTGAGATTAAGGCACGACTAACCCATGTGTGACAAAGACTAAAATTTTGTGTGACAAATACTGACATTTTGTATGCCAGAGATGACACAAGTTGTTACATAGGCTGACATATTTTCGTAACTCAGACCTAAAAAATATTTAACCGATCCAAAAAACACCAGACACCTCAGCCTCATATTACAGCCAGTGAAACGTAATGCGACAAGGCTTAAATTGGTATTTTTTCAAACAGTTTTAATTTGAACTTATTGCAATGGTAATACTTACATATAGTGTCGTGTTGAAATGCAATCGTTTCATACCAGCCTTGAGAAGTATACCCAGTACACCCACAGAAACGTTTGTCAGTTCTGCTGCTAGATAACTTGCTGATGGTGAGCCGAGTTACAACATGTGTACCATTAGAACTCTGAATTCCTTCACCGTAATAAGGATCACAGATCCATCTTAAAGAAGGAAGCTCCCCACCATAGGCATTTGATGCGCATTTTAATGTCATAGAGACGGAACCGGTGGATTCTACTG
>JARFOD010034480.1:0-10482 GCA_031763545.1 Mopalia muscosa
GAAATTTCTTTGTATACAGAGTTATTTCTTGTTGCCTTTGAAATGTTGTCCAGAGCATGTTATAAATACAATAATATCTTTTCATCATTATAGATTATTACCAAATTGTGTGTTTGGGCATATATAAAGCTTTGGGCTATATGGGTGAGTTTAAACGATAAAGTTCATTCTGATCCAGGAAACCGTCACATTGAGTCGGTATTACATTGGAATTCCCTGCTCTTGTCAGACCTCGATCGTTGTAAAGGCTGACTATGATTTTTCTTCTTTACTTTGACCCTCCCAGACATCCTAGATAGGACATTTAGAAATGAAAATTGTGGATGGTTGTAAGAGAATCTCCTCTTGTCCTAGTGGTATTAACGATGCCGATTTGGTTTTTGTGAAGAATATTGTGATTGTCCTGTCTTGTCAATGTTGCCTGTGTGGGAACGGGTTTAAGTAGAGGGTGGGTTTCTCGAGAGGGACTTGGTACCAGAGAGATCGTACATTTATAAAGAAAACGAATCCAGGACATTTGCCCCAAGGACAATTGCCCCTATGGACATTTGCCTCTTATAATGTCTTTATGAGTTGTTGTTGCATGTTCTTTTAATTATAAGAATAAGTTATTTATGGATGGCCAGCTCCTTGGGGAATAAACCTTTTTCATTATTAGAAGATGCTCTTTTGTGTCCTGCATTTAACGAAATAACAATATGAGAATTCTAGTTAGAAGTTATTGAATTTTAAGTGTGAAAATTGTGATTCAGTTTGTTGCAAGAAATGATAAACAAATTGCCAGTACCCTGCTGATACCCCGCTGGTATCCAATTAATATTCCGAGCAAGTGTGAATTGACAGGCCTGATGTGCAATATGGCAGGTCTCTACATATAAATTGGATCCGATTTAAACCATAATAAAGATCAAATTTTGTATAAAAAAATATTTAGAATATTTCCAGATTTAAAGGAAGACCAAAGGAAGATTAGTTGCAGTATCCAAGCGATTAATTAGAATTATTTAATTAAACATGCAGCTGGACAGTTGTCCTATTTCTAGCACTTCATTTTTTGTCAAAAGCTCTGATTTCTCGAAAACCATTAATTAAAAGCTATACACCTGTGAAATTTGGCTTGCTTATTAGCTACATACTAATCTAAAAAACGGTATCTGAATTTCTTTAAGCGTGGCATAGTTCTCTTTCAATATCAATTTTTCCTAAAATTTGTTTTTCCTAATTGGGAAATTTTATTTTTTATTTTATTTTTTTCGGGTTAAAGGTGAATAATTAAAAAACTTATAAAATTTGACATACTGTTTTCTAGATTAGTTTGTTACTAACTAACAAGGTTTTATTCATACGCAACGTAACAAGCCTAACATAATAAGTAAGACTTTATGGATATTCAACTTCTGGTTTTATTCATACCATACGCAACGTTCAGTGCAGATACTAGCACCGTGTTCAAGCTAATGTGCTAGTATCTGTACTGAAACGTTGCGTATGAATAAACCCAGAAGTTGAAAATCCATAAAGTCTTACTTATTATGTTATCATCCCAACTTCTAAATGCCACTCAAACAAGTCAAACAAGTTTATTGTATATAGTTGAGATTTCAATAGCAACTGACATTGCAGTTGTAAACATCGTATCCAATTCATTTCTTCTCGCAGCAGTGCGCACTTATTCCATAACTGTGATAAAATAAGCTGAAAGATGTAGGGTAAGTGTTACCACCATGTATTATAAGGCGTTGCTTGTTGCTGTAGTTTTTTGGATATCATTGTGAACATATCCATCATTTGTTAAGTAAGTATCAGCATGTTCATCTTTCACCTGTTATCCCATGTCTTTTATTGTCAATCTTTGTGCTCTGCAATATCTATAGCACCAGTCTTACCAATGTTTTGAGGTTAGTCTTGAGAATATATCCGAAAAATGTACATGGCTAATCGTTGACCATACGTTCTAAAAAAATGAACTGTTTCGGTATGAACGTCTTACCGCCTTTACAGAATATAATAGCTATGGATACTCTTTGAATCGTTATAACTAAGGCTAACTAATGTTGGCTTATGTGTGTGGGTTTTTTTTTAAATATATGCTAACATATAAAATTATTTGATGATTTAACAGTTTTTTTATGACATATAAACAACACTATATCATATTACTGACTTCTCAGACTTTCCTCCTATTTGAGATAAGGAAGGGTAGGAATTTTGAAACTTCTGCCATTTTAAGTAAATACTGCCAATACAGTTCATCAGTATACATATACACAAGCCAACTAGTCCATGTGTTGTAAATCTTTGGGCAAAATATATTTTCAAAACAAAACTGTATTTCCACTCATCTGCTTTGTTTGCTAGATTCGATTTTAAAATCGTACTGAAGGGTATTTCACTTATACGGAATCGAACCCCTGAAATTAGTAGGCATATATAGGCTATTTACTAAACCACGGTAGCGGGTGGGTCATGTACCGGCAGAATACTTCAAGTTCCTCGGCTTCCTCAGTCGATCGTAAGAGGCGAGAAAAGAGGTTGCTATATGTTGCCCTGGTGTTCGCAGAGCTAAAGGGTAACGGGAAGCAGATTTGTTTATGATGTTCTGTATTTGTGTCAGTCGTCATATGAGTGAAATACCCTTGAGAACGACGTTAAACACCAATCAAACAGACAAACTAAACATAATCTATTATTCCTTTCGTTGTAATGCAATTTATGTAACGCTGAACTTGTTCCTTTAACGTCACATCTGTGTCCGGAGTGTAAACACACATAGGTCGAAGTTGAAGTAATTGACCAAAAAGGATCAATCACAACTTTCAACGTTTGTAACAGCTGGAGATTTTCTTGACCTGGTTCATTATAGTACCCTAACGATGACAGAGAATATCTGGTATATGAATTTCTCTTTAATAGAAAACAATTGCCGTAGATTTTTTGGATAGGAAAAACAAACAATTATACATGGAACCATGTAGCTTGCCATGGATCAAAGCCAATTACACTACCAATCGTTAAGCTTTAGCCCTTCATTACCTTCATGTATATGATATAATGTATATCATATCACACAGACAGACACAAACAATATTTCAACCAAGGCTCAGATGTTGTAAGTGATCCTGCAGATGTATGGCTAGGAAATGTGACTGCCAGGTACTGCATGCTGCAAGAGAATTTCTACTAGGCGTGTAAGCTTGAAATATGATGGAAACATGACTACTGCAAGAGCAAGCGAAGTTTAATTTTGGTAAAAAAATATAATATCCCCTTGTGCTACAGTCGCCTCGCTCTTGTGTGTGGCAAATGAGATATAAATAAGAACAAAAATGTAGACAAAATCAACAATGATATATCTGGGAGAGCCATTTTAAATAGAAATGCCCAAAAAAGTAATGTTGTTTCTTTAATCGTCTCTGCCTGCAGATGATGAGTAACAGGAACGGCAAATAAATGGTTGTCCTTATTCATGATGTTTTCCGATGGAGTATGGTGGCGTTTCTCCTTGTTTGGCATCGTTTAGACAATAAATAAAATGACATTTATAAGCATCCGGGGAGCAGCTGAAAAGAAAGAAAGCGCTAACTGCCTAAACAGATTAACATTTCAAAATCATATTTTGACAATTCCACATTTGAACTTACGACCATAAAACACACGTTCAGTGACAATTATAAAAAACATAATAGAAGCATTTAGGGTTATAAATCACACAAAGCTATAAACGTTAAGAGAACACTTTTAAACAGTTTTATTACAAAAAACAGCTTGTGCATTTTATTTTTAGTTGATTAACGTCGTTGTTTATTATATGTCTAATGGGCCGTTAAAAGTTAACTCCAGAATTTCCATTTTAGCTCCTGGTCACCGTGACCTTCAAAGGGAACACCTGTCAATTTTGGTCTGTTTTTGGTCATTTGTGGTAATTAAACAATTAAAGCTAATTGTGCTAAATTATAACAGAGAATTACGTTTCAATTAAAATATATCACGCCAATTAAGATTTACCGCCAAGAGTTGTGACGCAGCCTTATGGAATTTGTACAATGACTTCTTCCAAATACGCATTCGTCACCATATTAATTTGATCGGTATCGCTAAGTTAAATATCAAAATAATAAAAAATAAAAAATTCTTATTGTTGGAAACATGTGTTTCAGATATTTTTTATTAATGCTTGTGGATATTTAAACTTTTTTTATCAGATACAGCTACGCTGTTGTACTGATCGTCCCAGTGACATTTCAATTAGTTATAAGATCCACAATAACTACAATGTAGGTTTAGTTAATACCTTGTTCGAGAGCCCTGAAACGCACAAGTCAGTTGAAAGATGCAAAATCAAAAATCAATACGCCTTTTAGTTATGAGTCCGATCTTCCACTGCCGGTATAAAATTGACGCATACTGCGAGTAAAGAGGTTTCCTCCAGGTTTTCCCCTAAACACTACCATTACAAAGTAAACATACATGTTAAATACGCACAAATTACGGAATAAGCTAATGTCAAGTATTCAAACGCCCAAAAGGCTATTTCATGGTCTTGCCGGGGACAATAGTTTTTAATTTGTAATAAGATCCATAATAACTACGTCGTACATATAATCCATACCTTGTCCGCTAGCCTTGAAACGCACAGACCAGTTAAACGATGGTAGTACATTTGTCTGCAAAATCATAAAATCAAAAAACCTTAAATACCCGGCCTTTTAGTTCATACCTTGTGTGGCATCGGTCAAAATAGCGATAAAAACAACGGATTATATATAACTCACAATATGCTGTCAGGAATCTGGACACTCAAAAAGCTGTTTCATGAATCCTGACACGCTATATATTATATCTCAAATCCGAAACACAATAAGCTATGTCAGGAATGCCCACACGCAAAATGCTGTGTCAGGAATCCGGACAAAAACAATTGATTTGTCTGGGGCGCGAGCTGCTAAACTATGTTTTTAATGCGGTGACCATGTAGACAACTCTAGATACACTAGGATATCGAAAGGGACGTAAGAATACGTGTTGGCTACGTGTAGGTTCTTACTTTAAGCGGAACCCACGTATACTTAAGACCAACTCTTGTGATGAATGGATAGAGTTATTCGAAGGATATTAGCGACAGATCGACGGGCATAACTCCAAAACCAGATAGAGCATTTAGTAATTGTAAATTGGCAGGTGCGACCTTTAAACATACGCTTCAACGCACGATGATATCAGATGTGATGAGCTGATCATAGTTTTCTTGTAGATGGTTCTTGTGAATATTGGATAAAAACCGGTAATTGGTTAGTTTTCATTTTATCGTAACATTGCCCTGCCTATATGAAGCGGATGGTAAAATCAGTGGAACGTCAACATAACCTTATCAACACAGAATATCAATAATTAAAGCTGTTCAATGGGCGTCAATTTCGGAAATTAATCTCTGGCATACTGCACATCCCAGTAGCTTCTCTCTTTTTTTTTTTTTTTTTTTTTGCTAGACTGAGCCAATTATTTGTGATTTCGAGGACAACACTGATTTCAAACAATACAAGTTATTACGTGAATCATTTTATAATAATAAATTCTACTTTGGGCTATAGATAAGTCTAGTGTATGATCTAGCCAAGTAATAGAAAGTCATAGAAATAAGGTCAGAGTGCAATGATATTGAAATGTTGTTACAATGTGATCGAATCCAATGCAGTACATTGTGAAAGAAACCTCTGGGTTCACATGAACGACGGCTGAAACCTGTGGGGATTTTCTCGTCTAGGCTAATTAAGATGGTACTGCCTTTCAACATGAAGAACTTTTTTTTTTGGTTGTGAAGTTATGCAATTTAATACTATATCCGCTTCCTCAATACAAGCATGTTTAGCGATTTCATTTTTCCTGGATTGATATTCCGCCTGGTGTCACTTCCCGGGTGGAGTGACTGCAGTAATACCCAAAACATATCAATCAGCCGGTTATTATATGATAACCATTGAACTCCTATAAAATACACACAAAATAGCTTACTACCATCTCACGTTAATTTTTTTATCCCAGATCGAGGATATTTCTGCACAAAAAGGCAGCCAAACCGAGTACATCACAGAAACACCGACCAATCCTTCGTCATCGAATCAGTGACGGATAAATACATAGAAAATGAGAAAAGTCACGTAGGCCTACTGCTGAAGCTCCAGAAAATAGGGACCCACGAGAAACTCTACAATACAATTGAATATGTTTTAATCTAGAGCAAGACAATTTTGCTTGCCACCATCTGGACTCGAACTCGGGTCACTGACTAGCATAGTCAGCGCTCCAGCCGATTGAACTACAGAGACTCACGACAGGACAACCACCAAGCCAGGTGTTTCTTTTTATCCAGAAATTAGTCTCAAGTGTGTTACTATAATAAATTGGGTTGTTCTGAAAATTTAGTTACGGCAGATATATATTTTGTTGGAGAAACAAAAATACAATGATATTTTATGATGGCGTAGATGGATAGGTGTATTTTGGTTTTACTAAAACACATCCAACGCCATTGATTGACGAACGGCCAACAATATTAATAGGACTTCTTTCAATACAGAATAAAAGGACTCCACAGTGTAAGGGAGCTAATTCCAACTGGGGAACGACAACATATATCGTAGAAATAATACTGTCACAGGCGATCGTTTCTTTTTTAGACAAATTTATTAATGGCTGTCGATTTGATATATATGTAGGTGATTTGGTAACTCTAACAAAAATGCAAATTCATCTCATACTTTATGCTGACAACCTTTTCCTACTTTTAAACACTCCATCTGGCTAACAAAATTTATTGGTTTCTCTAAGGCAATTTTCTAGTAAATGGCATCACCAAATCGATACAGATAAAACTTCAGCAGGGTTAATGCAATAGCGTTGTGTCAAAGATCAGTCTACTCCAAAAATATTTAGAATTCATGGAAACTCTCTGGACCAAACTTACAACTATGTAGGCACACATATTCAGACCCCGGAGTTCTCATCACTTACAGTAAAATTAAGAAATACCAGCTGCCAAAGGTCTAGCCACATCACTTCTTTACTTTTATTGAATTTGTTTTGTGTTTCATTGGAGCTTGATACCGTACTTAAGGTTATTTCACTCACAGGACGGCGTGTCAGCTTACGACAGGAGCACGACGTTTCGTATTTTTCAGTAGCGCATATCATAGCATTCCAAATGCTCCTGGTGTATGACCAAGCCCGCTGTACGTCAAGCATGACAAGTGTTGCGAGAAACTGCGTGACACAGTAAATGGTGCACCTGCTTTAAAGTTTTCAGGACAAACATCGAAGTCAGCCAGCCGAGACGTGTTGTTGAATAATTTTTGTGTCTTATAGAAATTTTAAAGAATGGGGTTTTCAGAAAAACTGAGAGCAAATTGCCCATATAGGCCTACATCAATTTGTGGAATTCGTGGAATGAAGTACGTAAAGCATATGTCAGTAAAAGCCGTTCCAGTCCAAGTCCACCCTGGTTGTGGTCAGTCAACAGAACCCCAAGACTGTATGAAGACAAAAAATTTCACCAGCTGACCAAAAATACAGTAGGGCCTAATTGTACATTTTGACCAATATCAAGTACCGTACCGTAATATAACCAAAATAACGTGAGACAAAAGTTTCAACGTGTTTTCCTTGAAAGCAGGCGATTTGATTGGCTGGTTAAACCTGCGATGACAATTTACATTTGTATCTTGTAATATCAGGTTAGGCCTACACACCTATATAGTTTAAACACCTACGTAATATAGTGCACTTGGCCCACCATACACTTGGTCCACTATACATAACATAAATTGACGTGATACAAAAATGTTAACATAAAATAATAAAAATAAAAATGCTTTTCTTTTAAATCAAGCAATTTGATTGGCTGGCTAAACACCTAGTCAGTTTTAACACTCACGTAATGTCGACACTTGTACCACCATAACCTTCTGCACTCCAACTTCCGGTACAAGATGGAGGCCATGTCAACTCTAGTTCGAGTATCCTTCCCAAATTATTTAAGAAATTTACCCATTCCTAACTCAATAGGGGGATTCTCAAAGTTGTCTGGTAAGAAAACCATCTCCAGCATTATTCGGGATAATGCACATGCTCTGTGCATCACCACTTAAGACCAGTCGGCTGATGTGAGCAACCGCTAGATGACAGTGCTGGTTTACAACAACAACAACATAATAATACTGATTCTATAATAATGTGTATTAGTACTTCAAACATGCACAGCCCTGTTAACATTGACAGTGAGGAATTGCCCTCGCAGTCATGGGGTTGTACAATCCCGCATACCTATTCAAAAAGCAGTGTGCCAAATTCTGCACAAGTAAGATAATTAAAATAAAGATGTTCTGTTTGACAATACCAGTATTCCATCACGGTCGCCTGGCATGTAGGTGTTTGATACTAAATATAATAGGCCTACGTTATTGAGAAAATAATAATTTGTTTATCTTGTTGATAAAGTTTGAGACTCACTTAGTGTCAAGGAATAAATAGGAGTAAACAATAAAGCAAGAAATAAACATTTACTAAGTATATGGATTATAAAAAAAAACTATTATTTTTTCAATAACGTATTTTATTTACAATCATACACTTACCAGCCAGGCGACCGTGTATCCCATTTATGCCAGCTGTTCATCTTGCAGGCTTCCTCCGGTCTTTACCAGATGTACGCTACTTTTTATCTATTCCCCTCAACTCGAAATCCACAATTACATTCTATTTGATCTTGAAATCAGTGCCTAACTTGCTGAATTAAAGTAGAAATTCAAGGTTTTCTGGGGTTCTTTGCTTTTAAACTGCATATGGGGGCCATGGCCCTGGCTTAGTGGTAGTGTGTGTGTGCTTCCTAATCCTACTCCTACTCCCTTATACTGTTCACGGGATCGAGTCTGTCTAGTGTCTACACGTCGACCATCAGGTATACGAGTCAGTCACAAGATGTGGTTCGGGCAATTGCAGGGGTGGTTTTTACAAGGTTTCCTCTCGGTTTTCCACTAATAAGACAAGGTTTGTTTTTTTGTTTTTTTGATTGGGATTTAACGTTGTACTCAAGGCTATTTCACTTATATGACGATGTGCCAGTTCAACGGGTTTACAAAGGAAACTACCCTCGACACCACTGGCAACAAACAAAAACACGGGACAAATACAGGACAACAACAGGATGCAATACAGACACCACAAACATATCGGCTTCCTGTTCCTCTTTAGCTCTGAGAGCACCAGGGCAACATGAAGCTCCCTCCAGCCACTTGCGTAATAAGGCAAGGAACATTGTGAAGTGGACAATCCGTCGTATTATAAATGAAATACCCTCTAGTATGACTTAAAAGCCCAATCAAACAAACAAACTTAAACTGCATATGTGATAACACACTGTCACTCTCCTACCAACAAATGTGAAGAGTTTTTAAATATCATAGGAGAGTGTGAACTTTCTGCCACTATGCCCACATAATGTCAGGGTACTCACTTTGCTGGAGATGCATTCCAAGCAGTTATTACTATTCACTTACGCTCGCAACAATATTTTTTCAGCCAATTTGACAAAATTTATAGTAATTCCATACACTAAAAAAGAACCACCTCAACTTATCTCCTGATAAAAAAAATAATTTCCACCATGGCCATCCATAATAACGTACTAGTTTCCTGTTAGAAGAATATAAAAAAAGTAGTACGTTAGGGATTATTATTTATTTAATCACCATTTCCAGAAAACTGGTAAATCTAAAAGATATGCAAAGTAAGGTTACAGGAAACAAATAAATTATTATTGATGCCTTATTTATATGAACTTTTTTTTTCAACATGTATAATTGTATATTCTTTTGGTATCTTGATTTTAAGAAATTTAACATGTTTTGTCCACAGCTACAGATTGGCTATCTCTTGTACCATTTGTTGGAACAGTTTCACTTCTGGTGTATGTGACTGTCCAAGCATTTAACCCAAATTTACGTCACCCTAAGAGGATTGTTAACCCCGATGTAAAAAAAGAGTGTCCCAAAGTTGTGGATATGGCAGATATTGAGGATCTAGGTGAAAAGGTTGCATATTGCAGGTGTTGGAGATCTGAAAAGGTAAATTGTGGTCAAGGGGACAGAACTCTCATATTTGTGCAGGTTTACATAAATGCATTCTCTCCCTTATAAATATATTTATGGGATATGCTTATTGATGGAGGATACGAAGCCACCCTCTGTCTAACAGCATGAATTATGTCCTCATCACTGTTCTGCTGTTTTCATTTAGAACTTTAGAAAGATTACTATGCTGACATATTAAGTAATTTAAATTTGATGATTGTGTTATGGTGGGCCTATGTGGCTATAAATGTTCAAGAAGCTGCAGTGACCATATTAGCGAAATCTCCTTAAGGATACTCTAACCCCCTACAGAGTGTTTTTACGTTTCGCCGTTTTACTTCTAAACTACTGTGAATTTTGC
>JARFOD010034491.1:0-10482 GCA_031763545.1 Mopalia muscosa
AAACAAATCTGCTTCCCGTTATCCTTTAGCTCTGGGAACACCAGGGCAACAGAAAGCAACCTCTTTTCTCGCCTCTTGCCGAGTATTCTGCAGGGCCATGGCCCACCCGCTCCATCACGGGGCAAATTAAATACAATATAATTGCCCGAAAAGACGGTTAACTAACAAGATTGATCGCTTTATCTTTGCTGTTGATCTGCTTGATGACATTCATTGAAACACATTAAAACAATGCAAACAGCATGAATATTTACAAATCATAGCCCAAATCATAAAAATTGCATTTATTATGCAAATATACTTTCACTTTGGTATCAAGAATAGAACAACAAAACTAGAAATTATATAATCCAATGAATATGACACACCCATCTGTTCTTCATTAGCTTGAATAAATCTTTTTCAAAGTAATTCTTAATCACCTTTGTCTTGCCTGTGTTGAACTCAAGGTATTATTTTTACCATCTATTTTGATTAAACACAAGTACTCTGTAAACATGGTATAAAGAAAAGATCAACAAAGCTACAAACAATATCTTATACTCATACTTGTAGAGTCTGGTACATGTTTAAGGACTCTACTGCTAGTCAGGGGTACAATTTTGACTCTTTTTTGCCTTTCTGAAATTTTCTTTTCATAATCTTTATATTGCAAAAAAGTTGACCAAAAAATGCAGTATTTTGGAATGTTTTTTTTAGATTTAAATTGTAAAATGCGTGCTTCAAGGGCGGAAGGGATTAACGAGATTATCTCGACTGACTACTTCCTGACTATTACCACAAAACAATTGGCGGAAGGTCAACAGATGAATTACATGACCATTGGGGATGTGTATTATAGCCGAACAGTAGACATGGGTAACAAATGTTTATGGGTGGTAGAACACACACTTATGCGGACTACTCACGCCTCCAATATGACTCATACTGCTAGTCATTAACAAAGGTGTGAACGTAATCTGTGAAGCCGACGTCTGTAAGATTTTGGAGTTAAAACTGCCATTTAAGAACATTTTTTTTAAATTATGTACTAAAAATAATAATGCAATAGATAAAACTCTATTTCGCCGTTTCATTCAATTATAAAAAAAAAATTGTTGTTAATTAAATTTATTGGAGTAATCTTGAAACAAACCTGAGTTCAATCACTTACATACGTTTAGGCTGTTTTCTCAGCTTTCATTTTTCTTGATTTCTATGATTGGAATCGTTTATTTCTTGTACACTATTTGCCCTAAGTGTTTGAAATTTGGCACAGACTATCTTGAAGCCATTATCTAAAAAACTGTCATGCAGTTTTTTGATATTGATTTTCGTTTTGAAGATATTCAGCAAATATTTTTTCAAGGGCAGATTTTAATTTTTTACATAAATTTTATCAATTGTTCAAAAACTAACTTGAATTTAGAAAAAACCCATGACAGTTTTTTAGTTTCAATGCTGGTCTTCACAGACATGCAAGTTTGGAGAAAAAATCTCAAACCATCTAAGAAAAATAAAAGGGTCCAGTTTAAAAAATTATTTGACGTTTTCTTTATCTTTGTCATTATAAGATAAAACGCATCATTATATAAACATCATATATATTTAGAAAGCAGAGGATTTCAAGATTCTAAATATATATGATGTCAATATAATCGTCCTTTGAAAATACCCGCGAAAGCCACGAAAAAATAAGAGTCACACTGGCATATTTTACACCTGATGCTGGAAGTGTTTTTAATACATGTACATAAATGCATATAGAACAATTTTCTGCTGTTTTTGACTGGAGACAGTATGTTCGAAGGGCAACCGGTTATATACACTTTCTACTACCATCACATGGACTGCTTCTGGGGGTGTTAAATGGGGTACATGTAAAACAAATTATAAAAAAATCATATACATATACGTATAAAAAAACATATACGCTATTTGTATGAATGTGCTTCACTCAGACTCCAGGACCCATAAACATTAAGCTACTTAAGTTTTCTTAAAGTTAAGCAATACCTCGCCAAATTTTGGCCATCCATTTTCCCTTGATTAAAGTCAAATTTGAAATAATTAAGTTAATATTTTATCAATTTTAATAAAAATCTTTCAGTTGGGATCATAAACAATTCAGCAAAATTGTGTTCATGTTCTTAAAATGAGGATAGAAAATTTGCAAAATTTTTTTCTTAACTTTAAGAATTACTTAAGTAGCTTTATCAATATGGGCACAGGGCTGCAAATAGGAGCAAAGAATAAGATTACAATAAACACAGCTGGTCATAAGTACATTATTATTGGTTCCATAGATTTGTTATTTATTGAAAACTTTATTTCAGAAGTCCATTAACTAGAAGTATGCAATAGCCTATTGTCTAATATCAACTGTATTGTGGTGTTTAATAAGCATTTAACATTACATGTGACATAGCATAGGCTGCGCAGGAGATCTCTCGTTTCTCAGTTCTGCATATAGAACTTCATCTTCATGTGCAATAACTGAAAAATCACACATTCCAAACAGATCACGGTTGTTCTATTTCATGCACTGCTTTTATGTGACTTTTACGTATACAGGGCTCAGTGGTAGCGTGCTAGCTTACTAAACTGAACTCGCTTCGATGTAATGTTCTCGGGATTGAGTTAGCCTGTTGACCATCAGGTATATGAGTGAGTCAAATGTTGTGGCTCCCGCAATCAAGGGGATAGTTTTTACGAGGTTTCCTCCCAGTTTTCCACTGTAATAAGGCTAGGTGCAGTTTGAAGTGGACAATCTGTTGCATATAAGTGAAATACCCTTGAGTACCACATTAAACCCTAATAAAACAAACATACATTTACAAACTCTGAAAATACTCATTGTTAACTAGGAAACATCAAAAGGGACTGGGTTTTGTATTTAACTGGCTCTCCCATGATTTCTCACCTGAGTTCAGTTGTCATATTGAAACTTCATACACTGTGTGCTAGAGAGCGCTAATTGTAAGAAGTTGTATATCAATGACCATAATGCCATCCACATTGGGTGATAAGATGTTCCATACTTCTAGTTGATAGAATTCTGTTTAAATTTTATGTAAATGTTTTTATAAATTTATCTATATTGTAGATTGTATTTTAAAATCATAGACCATCCAATTGTATAGGATCTACTTATTGTGATAAATATATTTTTTATGAAACTTTTGTGATTCAGTTCTGTTGATTGCGGATTGAGTTGGACCAGTACATTTGTTTGATGTATTCCCGGGGTAAGGGGAGAGAGGATGCTATGTTGGTTGTGATATTAATATAAAATGTGAAAATACCACTCAATCCATTTCTAAACTGTTGTACATGGGGTACCGGTATATGAGTGAGTTACAAGATGTAAAGCTGACAATCCTGGGGGTTGATTTTCTGAGGTTTCCTCCCAGTTTTCCACCAATATGAAGCAAGGAACAGGGTCAAGTGGACAATTTGTCATCATATTAGTGAAATAGTCGTGTGCAGTCGATGTTAAACACCAATCAAACAAACAAGCCGACCTCTGATACAACCAGACTGCTTTGTATTATTAAACTAATATATCATTTTAGTATGTACATGTATATACTTAGATTTATTGTGTTTGTTAAACAGATGAAAAACTGGTCAAAACATTTTTTTTTGCTAAACCAAAGTTAATTTACAATAATGAAATCCCTGGTGTCTGGCTAACAGGACCACTACAAGAAAGGCTTACGTGAGATCGACCTCAAAATTTCATTCTATATGGAGATTACAGCAAATTTCTATTTTTTATGATGCTTTTTTGTTTCATCGATTGATTGATTGATTGGGGTTTAACATTGTAGGCAAATCTTTTTTTTACTTATATGACGACTGATTGTCCTCTTCACTTTGCACCTAGTCTCATAATGGTGAGAAACCGAGAAGAAACCTCATAAAAACCACCCCTGCGATTGCCGGAGCTATTTATACTGTGATGCATCACTTCCACAAAACACCCCATTCTTTGAATGTCATAAATTTAAACTATATTGCACTGATGCTGTTACACAAGTGATTTACTCATGGTGTCCTAAATAACTAATTAGATTTTAAACTGTTTATGTAAAAATGACAGGGGAGATAACTCAGTGATGTCAATCTAATATTGCTTCATGCTAACAGTTTCCGAGGCAGGCAACATTTAATCTAAGTGTTTTAGATTGAAGTGGATGTGTTATTGAGATATCCTGATTAACTTCCTAATCATAAACTGGAATCTTCATAAAAATAATGAAATATGCAAGAATTCAATGAGACAAGAACTTCATTAGGTCTTATAACATCAACGGAGATCAAAGGTTTTTTGTTTATCTCATTTTGTAACCAAGTAAATGTACCTTACAACTTGGCAATAAATCTGCCCCTTCACTATCACACTAGGTACGCTAGGAAAAGTCCAGCTGATTTATACATGTTATTTGAAAATGTGTGTTAACATATTAAATGGAAAATGGAAAAACAGCTGAGAAGCTATCAAGAACTATGGCTTTCTTCAAAGAGTAAAAGTTTTTTTGTTTATCACCACTTTGGTGCGATATACAACTCAGCAACTAGGCCTTCTACGAAATAAAAGGTTAGTCAGCTGGAGTCTAGATAGCGGAAATTCACTACCCGTCTGATCGGAGATCACAGCTCCCAAAGCTGAAACCAAATCATAATTTTTGTGTCTTTTAGAAAGTGTACATGAACAGTATTTTCGTCAGTGGTATAATACTTTTTTTCTTTGTAACAGATTCTAGTTATGTAATAATGGCCATCTGGTTTGATGGATTTTGGTGAAATGTAATCCCATCTGCCGTTTAACCAGAGGAAGCTACATACCAAGTTTGAAGTTAATCCGAGAATTTATTCTTTACTTATAGTGTTCACAAGAGGCACCTACAGCATCAAAAATTATGTAATAATGGCCATTTCATTTTACAAAAATAAATTTCTGAGTATCTTTAAACGTGGAATTACATTGATCAAAATGAATTTGGGATAGGAGCCTGGAATAATATTTTAGACAATCCTTTGCTCTTATCTCTGAGCATGTCATCAAGGTTTACTTTTTTGTTTGTTTGTTTGTTGGATTGGGGTTTGACGTCGTACTGAAGGGTATTTCACTTATATGGTGACTGATTGTCCACTTCACCATGCCTAATTATGGTGAAGTGGACATTTGTTTTGTTTGATTGGTGTTTAACGCAATCTCAAGGGTATTTCACTTATATTTTGGATTGTCCATTAAACACTGTGCACAGCCTTATTATGGTGGAAACCTCGTAAAAACAACCCACGTGATTGGCAAAGCCACAACATGGGACTGGCGCATATACCTGATGGTCGACAGGCAGACTCGATCCGGTGAACAGTAAATCGAAGCAGGTTCAGTTTAGGAAGCCCACTCGCTACCACTAAGCCACGGGGCCCGGGAAACCGAAACGAAACTTGAAGAACCACCCACACGATTGCCGTAGCCACATCACCGGACTCACTCATTTACCTGATGGATGACAGACAGATTTGATCTCGTGAATGGTAAATCGAAATAGGATTAGTAGTCGCACATGCTACCACTACGCCATGGCTGCAGGCCTGAAGGTTTGCCGTCATGCAATATTTACATTCTGGCTACAATAACTAGTTTTTTCCACACTAAAAATAACACAAAAACAACAAAAGAGGCCAAAATAAACACTACATAATGATAATAAAAAAGTAAACACTACACAATGGTAATAAAATACATGTAAAAACAATATAATGGTAATGAAATAAACATTATACATGTATATTGGTAGTGAAATAAACAACAATACGCCGGTAAACTCAAATAATAAATCAATTTGTTTATTTACCAAAGTTGACAAAGACTTTAATATGAGAACGAAGTCTTTTTTATCTATACATAGAGAGAAAGGATTCATTTCAGCACTTTATACAAACCTGTCGGTGCTAATAGAATGATTTACATCACATATCGATACATGTCCAGTATACATCTTTAAGAACCTATCACTTTTTGACAATTTTCCTACTAAAAAAAAAACTAAAACGCCGGACGATAACTTATAGAATACTCATGTTGTTTATAATATGTACAGAACTTTAATGAATAGAGAATACATGAAGAAAATTTAATTGTTTTATGAAAAAAACACCTATAGACACAGGGTAACAAAAATATGGTCAGAACAATATTCTATTTAACATGAAGTACTATTTACTCCAGGTGGCACTGGACTGACATATACCTGTAGAGTGAAATCTTCTAATTGCTGGCAGATTGGAGGCTGGTTTATTTATTCAGCTTGATTAACATCTGATCAATAATACAGCATGTATAAGAATATGCTTGAAGCTTTTATCAACACAAGATTTAGAAGACAGTAGAGTCATCAAATAACACTTAATGCAATTAATATAATTATTATTGACCTCACTGCAGGGCATGTATGTATTGCTATTAAACAAGCTTTAAATCATTGATATAAAACATTTATATAAAAAACACATGTAAACATATTGTGTACATGTAATTAACAGGATTCAATACCAATTTAAATTTTACCACCTATGCAACGAATGTTTGTCATGAAACCAATTCGAGTAGTTTCTAACTTCAGCACATTTGATGTTATTCTTAACCGGGGTTATTTACATATATATGTTGTATGTTTAAAAGCCGTTCAAACCATCCATTATTGTGAGATACACAATGTAAAGGCTTCCATCTAAGAGTAATTAAGAACGGTGAAATGTATTTATTTAACTGTTTGAAGAACTTAACAGAATATGTGGTAATGAAATATTTCTCTACACAATGATTGATTGATTGATCCTAGCTTAAGTCAGTTAGTGTTGCCATGACGGGGCCAAGGGCACAAGGTTCCATAGATTAAACAGGCATTCAATATTTCCCTTATCTACATTTATAAAATATATACATGTTAAGATAATCCCACTTCTGGGAGTATTGTGGATTTGGGATAAAATTGTTAACGTTTCATTTTCCGAAAAAATGAGCTCACTTGCTAAATAATAAATATGAAATAAAATGTACAGTTGTATGATCATGTGACAATAGGGGGAAACACGACAAGTGTTTTTATTTTAATTTTAACATTAAACTGTATACTTTATTCCTACTGTCTGACAAACAAAGAAAACATAAAATATTACCAGTTGTATATGTAAAGCTCAGCTGTTCATGAATTCAAACGATGGCTGTGTTTGATTACAGCTTTTATAAAAAAGAAACTGGTGTTTAAGACCATGTCTAAGGGTATTTCACTTATATGATGGTGGACTTCTCTACAACAGCCACACTAACACAACCATTAAATGTGAAGTATTTTGCTCTGTCCATTTTCTGTTCCTCCATCACTGGTTAAAGTCTGACAGCATGAATATACTTATATTAAATGGTGTTGATGCTGGGCTGGAGGGTATCTCACTTATATCACAGCAGTGTACTTTCAAAGACTGAACAGAAAATTTGAAATATTTCATAAAGACATTTTAATTTGTTTTATACATGCAAAAAACACATTATCTGCAGTATTTGGTCCAGACGATTGATATAAATATGGCCATTGTCTGATAGTCGTGATGTATTTTTGTTTTGTTGTAGGATTTTGGGGCATTTGATGTAATAAACTAATTGATATTCAACTATTCATTCCCCAGCAAAAATATCAACAAACATAGGAAATACTAGTAGTTGGATTTTGTTTGTTTGATTGGTGTTTAACGTCGTTCTCAAGGGTATTTCACTTATATGACGACGGACACAAATACAGAACATCAAATCAATCATATGCTGTTAATGTACTCCATGACTAATATGGGAATTGTTTTATTCTTGTTGTGACTTTACTTACCATTCCTTCTAGAATCACCCCAAATACAACATGGCGGCCATCCAACCATTCAGTTTTTTTCGTTGTTATAAAAAATTGAGATCCATTTGTATCTTTTCCAGCATTAGCCATTGATAACCAGCCTGCACCATAATGCTTTAATTTGAAGTTCTCATCTGGGAATTTTTCTCCATAAATACTTTTTCCTATAAAACAAACAAACTGTTTACATAATCAAAGAAGATTTGATAAATTTGCAGAGTCTGATTTTATTGATTTGAACTTTATTTAGGAAACTTAATGTACCGGTATATTACAATTAATTTTCATCTCCATATTTAAACCAATGTTGTGAGTTCTGTCATAAGGATATATTTGCATGCTCATATGAAGACGTGTCACAATGTTTGTTTTGTTTTTTTTGTTTGATTGTGGTTTATCACACTCAAGGATATTTCACTTACATGACAGATTGTCCACTTCACATGGTTTCTAACCTAATGACGATGGCAAACCGGGAGGAAACCTTGTAAAAACCACCCCCCCCCCGACATTGCCAGAGGCACAGCTTGTGACTCACTCATATACCACAATGTTTGAATGGGCCCATAAAATGTGCCAATGACCATATTATACTGTTGAAAATGGCCGTTACACCACATCATTAAAATATAAATAACAAAAGACTACAGTCACCTCCTGTTCCATCTCCCTTTGTAAAATCTCCACCCTGGATCATAAAATCTTTAATTACTCTATGGAATTTACTTCCTCTGTAGGATAAAGTTTCTCCGCCAATCTGTGCAAATTTAAAAAAACAAAACGCTAATTAGCGAATATATTGGATGGGAAGAGTAAATATTTGTAATTACAGAAAAATCAAGACTGTCTTAAAAGTAGCCGAGATCATTTTTTAATTATATCACATAAGTCTCGTTTTCTTCTGGGAAGTCTTCTGGGAACTTTGTTTTAATACTGATCTGACATAGATGTATTAGCCGATGTAATCTAAGAAACCATCACTGCCACTTTTTTCGTTGGTGAGAAGAATTGGGTTCGATTATTATGACGGATCAAGATAACTATGTCATACCAGGATATAACCAAGAAGAAAGAAGTTGATACCCATTCCATGGCTTAGTACAAGAGAATGGCCACTTTACCTTTGTTCCATCAGCAAGTCCTTTGAAATTTGCAACAGTTTTAGGGACAGTTTTTCCAAATAAACCAATCACTACTCGGCCTACTTTTTCTTCTCCTATTTGGATTTCAAAAAACACCTGCAGAAAGATAAAATAATAAAAAATGGCTTGTAAAATAAGTAAATATGAGATTAACAGCATAGCTTGTGTGTTTGTTTGATTGGTTTGTGTGGTTGATTGGGGTTTAATGCCTACTCAAGGGTATTTCACTTATATGACGAGTGATTGTCACCTTCACATTGCACCTAGCCTTATTCCGGTGGAAAACCGAGATGAAACCTCGTAAAAACCACCCCTGCGATTGCCGGAGCCAAAACATGTGGCTGGCTCATATACCTGATGGCCAACAGGCGGACTCCATCCCGTGAACGGTATATTGAAGCAGGTTTAGTTTAGTAAGCAAACATGCTACCACCGTACTTCAACTGTATGTTACCAATCACTTGTGGAAACGATTTTGAGGCTGGTTGTGCCTAGAAGGATTTAGAGGCAGATTAGAGGCAAGCAGGTCATACCTTCCTATAGTAATTTAGGGATGACTTTGATACCTGACATATACAATGGCCACAAGAAAATAGGGAAGGTAAGAAGTCATTTAGGGCTATGTTATATCAAGGTATTATTTATAAGGCTACCGACAAGGTAGCCCTGTTTACATGACTGAGTGCTTCCCCTCCCAGGGTGCGAAATTCACAGCGTAAGGGGCACAGCAGTTATTGCCTTCGATATCCTAAAAAGAACAGAGGCATCAAGACATTTTTTGATAGAACAAAAGGGCACCACGGCAACAAATGAAATGGACGATGGGGCACCAAGGCATTATTTAAACCGCAATTAATTTTCCAATTGCAAATAAATCTAGATTAAAGCACCACTTTTGGTTGTTGGTAGGGGCCTATACTTTAAGTAAGCCTTGCTATAATATAGCATTTTGAACTAAAAAACAAATCAAATAACAAAATAGAAGGTTTATTGACAATATTACCAATTTAGTTTTGAGTTACGTCTGGATTATTTTTATCAATATCACAGTCTTTTCATTAAGAGCTAGCAACCGGCGATTTTCAGTTGGCTATTTCAGCCGCAATCGCCGCCTACTTTTATACTAGGGGGATCATCGCTTTTCTTTAAATTTCTTTTTCCATGTCAAAAATGTGAAAAATGTTTACAGTGAACATCAGATGATACATATCATATGGTTTCAAACTGATTAATCTCAAACCCTGACGAATAAACTCTTTTTCCCTTCTGAAAAATATACATAGCGATTGACAATAGAAAACAGGTGTCGTTATGTCCCTATACAAAATAAAATATAATCAAGGCAAACAATTAGAACTAACATATTGACATGCTTTTTCCTGAAAATAAACATTACTATAATTGTTACAAAATTGATTTTGGCCCTATATCTGCTGTTACAGCTT
>JARFOD010034502.1:0-13079 GCA_031763545.1 Mopalia muscosa
GTGGACAATTCGTCGCCATATAAGTGAAATACCCTTGAGTACAACGTTGAACCCCAATCAAACAAACAAATATTTGATAGTTTGTTTTGGGTTTAATGTCGTACTCAAGGGTATTTGGCTTATATGCCGACGAATTGTCCACTTCACACTGATTGTTGCCTAATTACGGTGGAATCCTATCTTTTGTTGATTTCAACAACGGTAAAATATACAAATAAGCAAAATAATACTCAAAGAATACTCAGAGAATCCACATCTTTTATTTATATCTGGCTATTTTAGATCATGGTTGTGCGTGTCTGTGTGTGTGTGTGTGTCTGGGGGGGGGTACATGCACTAAGGGCTTGACAGACTCTGCTCACTGTAAGTCATTGTTTGCTTGGCATTTTGTGAAACTCTAAAGTCAGTTCACGTACCGGTACGGTCGAGGCGTCTCTTTGAAACAGGACGAGTACCTGCTGTAGGGGATCACGGTTATTGGTTGCCTAATGTGCGCTTCCGAAATTCTTGCTATTGTGGAGGTAAGGATTTGTGGGTTTGATAATAATACATTAAGTTTCGGGGAAATTACGTAATTTGTCTTTATGAATTTTAAACTATTCCAATTGTGATATTAATTACATCAGGGTATGTTCTTTCTACTTTTGTGTGTAAGAGAATCTCGTTTTCCCATCTTTTAAATATCGTATGGTAACCAGCCATTGAAACACATTGCAGTGCATCAACAGGAACACTCTATAATCAAAAGTTCGGTAAACTTTGTGTCTAGATTTGTCGGCTAAAGAGCCCTAACACCAAAAGGTTGTGAAACGATTGAATTAACATACAGTTGTTTGATTCTATTTTAAACGTGATGATCTGATAGATTTCTTGTACAATATATGTATATTGTAATCCCAGGTATAACGCTAAAATTTAGATTGTTGTATTGGGTCGAACGCCGTAGGTATACTTAAGATTATTTCACTCACAAGAGGTCGTGCTAGCCCAATGGGTAAAGGCCCACTCTTGACACACACTGGCAACAAACAAAGACAATACCAACAAATAAAAGACAATCACAGGAGGCCACATCACAAACTGATCGGCTTAATGTTTCTCTTTATAGCTCTGAGAGTACCAGAGGCTAGAGGAAGTTCCCTCCAAGCACCCGTCAGAAAGTTGAAATAATATTATGTTGATGGTTTACGTCCGTCTCGGAATACCCGACCGGACCTGATATGTTTTCAGCAAACAACCATATCGCGTTGATTGGTTGACTGTGTTAAAGATGATTCACTTACATCGTGGCGATGGTTTGTGTTCTGGCCAACCCTCAAATCCTGGATTTCTATTGGCAGCATACACCCAAAATCGTGGGATCGCGTCTATCAGCGACGCTCTATCGCACAGTAGTCACGTGTATATGTTTTGATAGTTCAATTTAAACATCTTCAGACTCCAACATTTACTTAAAAGCGTGCCGTGTTACCTCCACGCCTTGCGAAGGCCTAAATCCCGTCTGCGATGAAAAGCTAAATGGTACTTGATCATTACAAAATGAGACTCCAAAAAATAAATAAAAAAGGCTGGATTTGTTTATTATTTAATCTGTGAACAGAAAACCTTCTCTTGATCATGTTTATAAGTTGATTTTGAGCAGTATAGTATCTACTGTCGTTGAATCGGCTTATTGACTACATAGAATTTTTTTTTTTGTAGATATAGTTAACGGTAAACCCCATTTTGTTAATCCTGGATAAAAGTGCCGCCTTTCGTCAGCTGCTATCCCACAAGAGTGTTTTTTTATTATAAAAATTGCCGCCTATAAGTGAGCGCAGCAGCAGGAATCATTTAATACGAAATCAATACGGTGTTTTCGGTTCCGGCGTTTACGGCAAGGGAGGGTAAATCTACTATTTATAACATGGGCGGTATGGGGAATATTGCAAATTAACACGTAAACGTTCATAAAACCATATTAGCTTTGTTTTCCCATAGCTTTAACTATTATTATTTGCAAAAGTTACAATTTAAAATCGTCGCATTAGGCCTCAGCTATTATATATGTGGATATGCTCGCACGAGATTAATCCCATTAACGAGTCCCGATATCATTACGAACACGTTAATTGACAATGGCGCCACGCTCGTTTGTTGTCAACGGACGTCACGTAGTTTGTAACAAAATCTCTGATTGGCTGCTTGTTACAATAATCCGCTTACATTTTTACCAACTTGTCCTCGCGAACTGAAGAATGAAAATGCGAAAGTTTCGTCTTACACATTTTGACCTTTGCAATGGAAAAATGCCTTCATTAGCTGAATTGTTTTACTTTTTATTGATCACTGTGCCGACGAGAGCCAATCAAAGGTTGTATGAATATCAACACTAGAAACCGTTACAATATAAGATTTTGATCAGACATTATTTTAAAAGCGGCAATCTCTGATAAACCTCTCTTACATTTTCCGTAGATGTTTCACAATGATTGATATATATATATATATACATGTATATTACTAGCCGCTGACTCGTGAGCATACAAATCATTCTAAAATATAATCAATTCTACTTCCTGCGTCGAGACATTGACTATAAGCTACACCCGGTCCATCTTGTTTTGCAGTTCGTTTACTTGCTGGGCTGTGGCTGATAGGTCGCCCCGAATACTGGAGGAAATTAATGAGCGATGGTCTGGCACTGTGTACGAGAGTTGTCTTAGTCTCGTCCAATTAACCAATCTCTATTCGCTTCGAGACAAGAAAATAAGAATAAAAATACCACCCAAGAAAATCGATCAAAACCATTTTTTTTTTCAAATCCAGGTGGAGGGTGTAATTTATTTTCGTTCGTGGAAAGATCAATTCGATAACATTACACTATACATTGTGAACAATGTTCTCAATATTAGAATGATAATAACAATAATTAATAATAATAATAATAATAAAAGAAACTGATTAAATGGCGATTATTTATTATCATTATAAAACTGGATTAACGAGAATTGAATAGTATCCCTTACATATACATTGTTAGAGACGTAATTAATTTTAAACGCCTGAAGTCAACCATGTACATGTATTTATAATAACAGCATATCTAAATTCCTAAAGAATAAAACAAACTGATCTTTCATACAGCAATGCTTATAAACAATCCCCGCGCCATCTAGCGGATATACAAGGCAGGGGGAGACTACCTATATTTCCTCAGATACGCTGCATACAGTTGTCGCACTTATAAACAATTAATTTACATAGTAAATTCGAATATTTTAACAATGTGGCTCGGTAAACCACTTGGCTTCGTGTTATCTATAATGATACTGGTCATACTAACTACACAACACGGAAGAGACCACCAACCTTATCACTCGAGTGCTTCGTGGGAAAATCACGTTAATTCACAAAACACTAAAAACTTACAAGTACATATGTTTTAAACCAAACGCTGTATGAAAGCACTTCATGTGACAGAGACCTGTAATTCCAAGACAAATGAACGACTGGAAGCAGACCAAGAAACTGCCTGTGCAATATTAAACTCGACAAGAACAAAATAGAAAACTGGTTTACAATCGTAATAAGGTTTTAAAGAGGGCCGGCAAGTCACGTGATTTGAAAGATTTCACATAATTTACTCCATCCTGGTACCCCTTTACATTCTTTCTTGTTCTAGCATAAACAGAAAGGTTAAAAATATTCCAATTTTTTCTTCCAGTCCTACAGCTCCACCTGAAAGCAACACAATGGCTCCGAAATTGGTATTCAAAACATTAGTGACAGAGTTTGGACGAGGTACCCAGAAGTAAAAAATTATTGACAGTTTGAACGAGGTACCCGGAAGTCCAGTATAACAGAACGTACATGTCCTACGAACTAAATGGACATGAATACCTGCAGAATACCACAACAAACGGCACACCAGAGCATAAAGATCGACAGAGAAAGAAGTCCCATTTTTCAATGCGGGAGAACAATAGGAGAAAAATACCAGAAAGAACTTGTCTGCTTTTTAAGGCAAAGATGTTTAACAATTTAGACCGTATGTGTCAATCATAGTCCGAAATAAAGTTTATCGCGTTATTGTATACTTTCATTCGCAAAAAAAGTTTTCAAGACTGGTAAAAAAAAAATAATAAGAAGACAGAGAGAGAGAAAAAAAGAAATACTGACATAAGCGAAGCACGATCAACAGCTTCAGAAGAATTGTTCTACGAAAAAATAGAATAATGGCTTGATATTGAATTGGCAAAATTTATTCTGCAATGTTTAATTTTGTCATTTGTTGACATTTTGTCAAATATAATCGATCCTACTTCCTACGTCGAGAATTAACTCTTAGAAACACCGAGCCATCTTGTTTTGGCATAGCGCACGAGCGATGGCCTGTCATAGCGTACGAGCGATGGCCTGTCATAGCGTACGAGCGATGGCCTGTCATAGCGTACGAGCGATGGTCTGGCATAGCGTACGAACGATGGTCTGGCATAGCGTACGAGCTAGTCACTATAGAAACTTTCGCGAGAATACGATTTAATTCACAGAGCAGACACTAGTATATAGACTTATAGATTGTATCCACAACTGAAAACACTACCCATCAATATTGCTCAAATTTATTTAAAGACAGTTTTGTCGTCATTCTGGGGTTGATTTTTTTTTGTTGATGACACGAATTAGTGGTTATTCTTATGCCATATCTAAAGAAAACTGTTGTCGGAAACAAGGAAAGAAAACAGTTTCCAGGCATCAGGAACAATATTTTATCACATATATAGTCCTAATCAAGCATTGGCCAAAGTTCCTTTCTTTGTATAGTATTCTGTTAACGTTTTCATCACAACCGATATAATCACTTCCTATTCAACTTCTAAATGCTCCCGGACTTCACATTTCAGTACTACAATGGTCTAGGAAACAGTTTTACAATTTGTTAATCTGCTTTGAGAAACGGGCCTCAGATCCTGACTAACATATCTCTGTAATATATAGGTTGTTTTAATATGTAGGGAAAGACGATGTTGATTGCCTTTACCGTGATTGTAACCACAGAACTCTGGTAAGTAGACCCTGGGGCCCGTTTCACAAAGCCATCTAAGCTTACGTTGAACATATCAACACCATGCCGTCAGTACTGGTGTCATGGTAACTACATTTTGTTTAAGCTAAGATCGCTTTGTGAAACTGGCCCCAGCTCTCTAACCGACTGAGTTACAGAGTTTCAAGGCAGAATAACCATGGATCATTATCCAGGTTACGGTTGAGAATCTTTCTCTACGACAAGCACCGACAGCACACTAGAGTAGCGTCATACTTAGGGCAATACAGGCGCCAGTGAACAAGATATGATTTTGATTAGGATGGTGGAGCTGGTCTACATGCTTCGTAAGGTCAGATAGCCACGATGAAGATGGTCATGAAATAACCAATGCTCTAAAGTGTAAAGATGCTTCTTTCTGAAAGTCGAGGTAGTTGTTTGAGTAAAGCCCATGATGGGTTTTAATTTAACGCATTGACCGTCAATACAAGCGAGCGTTTTTTTCGGCCCATCCACTGTCTGTGTAAGATAGGATGGCACTTTAAAATGAGGTGTAGAATCTCCCGAATACCACCACATAGCAAACATGGTGTCATGGAATTTACAAGATGGTAATATTATCTCTGTGCAATTGACAACTGAACAATATATCCAGGCAATGGTAGACATTATGGTAAAAAGCAACTGCAAACTCATTAATGCAACTCAAATAAGCTTGCATGTTTTAATCTCTGAGTAACACAGACTTTCGTTTGATTGAAGTTCTATGCCATACAATAAACTTAACCTCCCTGTCGAGTCGCAGGTATCCAAATCTTAAAACACTACAGCCCAAGACCAAGTAGTAAGAATCCCCATCTGACAACCACTTTGAGCAATTTCCCTTGCTTACTGCTAACCGTTGGTGAATGGGCTTTAGATCTGACAAGCTCCACTGCTGACATTGGTCTGTCTAGATGACCCCCCTCTTCCCAGTGACATTCGAGTCGTTCTGACGATTGGACAGTGTTAACCAGGAAATGAGTAACACAGCAGTCATAACAGAGCCAGAATTGTGAATGAGTCGCCTCAATAAATGTGACAATGAACCAGAATAATGTGGGATCAAGAGTAAGTCAAAAGCTGAACAATCTTGTATTTAAGCGTATGCTGCAGATTTTGAAGATAAATCTATGAAGATATGAACCACCAATTAGAAACCTAATTGGGTATGGTTAAAGTTTGTAATATTAACGAGTCCCCTGATAAAATTTATAATCGTAATCATAGTCAAAAACCACCCAAGCCAGACATTTATAAAGAGTCCTTCAATCAGTTGTCAATGCATTAAGAAACTTCTAGTTTTCTTCACAAAGACAGTAGCTCCAATATCCTGAATCCTGAATATGTGCTGATAGATAATCCAGTGTTGTAAAACACAGGTTTGCAATGGCCAACAAGCATTGATTCTAAGAAGCCTTTTAAGAACGCTGAATATTGACCAACTGATGTCTAACAGTAAAGCGGCAGTGAGAATAGGTAGGAAGCTCTTGAGGTGCCAACGGTTAAAGCTACAGAACACATCTCCAAAGTTAATCCACTATCAGATATGTCCAACAACTGAAAGTCTGAGGTGTTCCCTGACTGTTTGGAGAGTCAGAAAATAAGGCAAAGTTGTTATCCCCGAGAATACTTTCTTCACCCCCACAAATACCAATAGGTCTTAGGCGCACCATATCTATGATGATATGAAACAAAGAAAACTCCCGCTAGAAGTTTACTGCTCTATTTCTGCATCATGAGCGTCCCCTGAAAGAGGCAAAAGTAGATGCTATAACCCCCCCCACACACACACACCCTTAAAGTTGTTCTATCTGTATGACATGCCTATTATAGCAGGACCCACAGTTGCCATGGAAATGAACCATGCTATAAAAACCATGTCCCATTTAGAGAAAAGGACTTATAAACAGATACTTTACACATACTACAGAATATTTTAAACTTAATAACACAATTAAACCTTTGCTGAGAAATGAACATCAGGATAGGAAGGGTATAAATAGTTGTTTTCCCCAAATGATTCATTCAAAGGGCCTTCATCTTAATAAAGTTAACACCCCTGGGGCCGTTTGTCATGAACAATTATACAGTTGATAAATTTCAGTTATAAATTACTGAATAATGTTGTGAGAATTATAAGAATCCTCTCACACAAGTTCCACTTGATCACAGTAATTAATCTGACTGAAAAATACACTTAACTCCAGCTTTAACATTTAGGTAATTGATGTACAATTGGTCTATTTTCCAAGATTTTTTACAATGATAGTAATTGATAGCACAAAGAAAACACTCTCTCCACCAAATAGGGTTACCAAACCAAAACTTTAGATCCAGAGCTTTAGATCTCATAAACAATGTACACAATATATAATGGTATAATAATGATGATTATCAGAAAGAAAAAAAAACAGAAAAAAAACACATGCAATATCACAGAATACCTAACACATCTCCCCAATTAAAAAAACCAGCCTGCGGTATGGGGAGATGTTAAAACATGAAAAACTCACAATAAATTCATAAAATTTACACAAAACATGAGTAAAAATACACAAATATGTAAAAATACACCGCGACACATGTACATAATAATACAAAGTAACAAAGAAACTTAACCAGTTGGCTGTTCCACAACAAACAATCTTAGCCAGGGTTTATATTTATTACCATGGCAACCAGTAAAAAAGGTAGTCAACACCATGGCGATTAACATAATAAACTTAGGCTAAAATTGCTTCCTATGAAACAACAGCTTGCATTAACTCTGTTATGTGTAAAAATAAATAAATTAAATTTAGCTTAACACATTGCAGTTAGAACATAATACATCTCTTAAAGCTTCCTTTATAATGAATAAATGGTGATACAGTCCACTGGGTTGAATAGTGAACCCTGAAGAAAAAGGAAATTAACAGAATCCGATTCTCCAGCAACGAGAGAGATCTCTCCGGCTCTGTTTGGCCCGTTTTTCTTCAGAGTACCAAGTTGGGGTCCAAAGAAAGGTCCCGTTTTCAGAAGTCATACACTAGCACACCCATACAATGTGAAGTGTTTAGATACTGTTGGGAAGTTTATTTCCTCCAATGCTAAATAAAGCCAGCATTACTTTGCTCCAAATAAACTGTCCTTAGCCAACAGGCTCTCCATTTCATAAAGTTGAACTCAGCCTGGACATTGGTTCAGCACAAGGCCTGAGGTAGTGACACATGGCTTATCTCTGTTCGACTAACAGCCAGTTAGATAACGTTGCATCACAAACTGATGCTATGCCACAATACAAATTCATTGTATAAATGCAACATCTTCTAACATACAGTTAAGTTAACAGCCTTGGACAATAAGGATGACCACAGAGAAACTGTTAGATTGTGAACTACCCTAGTCTCACTTGTACTTGGCTTATCTCCCTTTAATACTAGAGCATCACCTGTGCTGACCATACATCATTACCTGGGCAACATTTTCAAGTATAACGAGTATAACAGTTCTTTAGCCAAGACAAAGAAAATCCTCAGTGCCTACCTTATAGGTAATATCCACTTTCAATGCAAAGTTTTGAACAGTTTCTTATTCATTAAATAAACCACAGTTAAAAGTAACAATGTTTTAAAAGTGTTTTGACATTGGTTGATTAACTTCAAGGCATCTTAGGTATTTGTGGAGTGTTACCATTGTAACACCTGGGAACTGCTGTCCTCATTGGGGAGAATACCTACAGTGAAGCTATTTTGGGGGAATTCTTTGATTGATGTAAGTCTTAAATCCTACTTCAGGGGCTGGTTGTGCAAAGCTCTGTTAGGCTAACAGCCAGCTAGATAATCTTGCATCACAAAGAGACCGATGCTAAGCCACAATACTGCTACATTAAAAATTTATTGTATAAATGCAACATCTTCTAACATACGGATACCTTAACAGTGCTTTGTTAAACCAGCTCTTTGACAATAAATTCATATTATGTTGGGCTAGCTCAATATGAATAGGTTTGTTTGTTTGATTGGTGTTTAATGTCGTACTCAAGGGTATTTCACTTATATGACGCTGCCTTATTATGGTGGAAAATTGTAAACCTCATAAAAACCAACCCCGCCATTGCAGAGCCGCATCGTGTGACTCACTCACAACTAAGGGTCAACAGGCGGACTCGATCCTAATGGATTAATAAAGGTGTACGCTACCTTTAATCCATGACAGTATGCCCCCAATAGACAAAAAACACCATCCTCAATACATTGGGACACAAACCAAGGACTTAATAACAGATTTGGCTTGTTGCCCCTTAGCCCTAAGAACACCCAAAAGCTTGCTCCCAGCACCCATGAACAGTTGTGAAGGCTTTAATCTAGAGATTCATCAAGCACAAAGATAACCCTGGAAATTTCGATGACATGAACAGGACTCATTGAACTAAAAAGGCTCCCAAATGTTTCAAGATGTACTGCATGAATAAAGACCGAGTGATTAGTATGTAAAGTCATGCTCAGTATATTTCACTTCAGTGAGAACAGAGTACTTCCAAAAAGAAATAGATAACACGAAATTTAATGGACAACTTCAGAGACTAAAGCTTAACGCCATGCTTCAGTCACAACTACATACTTCCAACAGGATATAGTAAACACGGCAATACGATTAAGTGTTAAATGTAGATACTGTTAAGCTTAAATGTAGATGCTGTTAAGTGTTAAATGTAGATAAAGTTAAGTGTAAAATTGAGATATTCTAGCCTTGGAAAATGTATTTCCTCCACAGCAATGGGACTATAATCCCAAACAGACTAACCTTAAAGAGCTTATAAATAAATATCTTATTCAATAACTTACATGTCTAATGCCAATACGTGGGTTTCCAGTGGGTTTCCAGTTATGACGTAGCGACAACAGAGTGACATCTCTTTGCGAAATAACGTTATCGGTTTACGGCAAAGGAGGGCCTATCCACGTTTTTTTAACCTGGGCGGTATAGGGAATATTGCAAATTAACTGGTAAACTCAAATGAAACCATATGAATTTCCTTTCTCCATGGCTAAAAATATCAGTCTTTTCAAAAGTTACAATTTTAAGGTTAAAATATCCTAAAAACCAACAACTCGTAATATTAAAGCATAGTCAGCTTGCCCTCCCATGCCATAAAGCGACAAGGTAATTTCGCAAAGGGACGTCACTCTGTTGTCGTAACGTCATAACTCAAAACCTCCGTATTGAATAGTGTAACTATATCGCAGCTGTTATAAACTAAGAAACAAATACTTCAACAAAAATGTATGATCAACAAACAAACAAACCCAGAAAACTGGGTATTTTATATTTATAACAAATACAAAACTGTATAACTAAAAAGCTGTTCAAAGTTCACCACCAGTTCAAAATTATCTTGTAGAAATAAATAGGTCTTTTCAGGAAAAGATATGCGTAAATTTAATATACAACTTGAAAAAGAAAAAAATAATGCGTGAATTAAACATACAACTTGATATATCCAAAACAAGCCACAGTAAAACATGCAAATGTGTAAATCCAGTACACATTGTAATAAAATACGAAAAACAAAAGCATATCTGCTTAAATCTAACATACAAATTGGTATATCTAAAATAAGTTACAGAAAAAACAGTATGCGTATTAAATTAAATGTACATTCTCTTATATATATATATAACAAGTTTAGAAAACAAAAGGGAATATGCGTAAATCTAATGTACAAATTGGAATACATATTTGTGTATAAACAATACAGATCTACTATTATTAAAATTTATGTAGGGTATAACCTTAGAAAGAGGGTGCCTATCATACAAGGGTTAACATGAAAGGGTAGAAGATATAGTGGGTATATATGTAACAGAGCTTCATTATTGATACATCCATAGTTAGTGCTATCCAAACACATACACACTCAAAAACAAGAAATTTTTAGAAAAAAAAACAAAAAAACATGACAAATATGAGTTGAATTTTTTGACCCATCGAATGTTGACCACACTGAAATTAGTGTAAAAAACTTTTTGTAGCAAGTCCCACAAATATTTCAACAAATTTCATAGTCTTATCAGACAAACATGCGAAATGCCTCAATTAATGTGAAAGTATTCCATTCACATCTTTTCTTAAATTCCCCAAAGTTACCCCTTTTCTGATTAGGCATCCGACTGTTAAAAATTGTATGATGTTTGCAAGAAGACCCCCCTGTAATGCAGGGCTTTACTTACAGTCATCTCACTTAAACTATGCTATTCACAAGGCTGTAGAGCACCTGAAGGCAATTGAGCGCCATCAACTTCTAACAGCAATAACAGCCTGTACTGAAGGTCAAATGCTAATGTAAACACGGTCACCATAGTAATAAATACGTTCAAATTTATACCCTTACACTGTTTCAAGACAGGCAGAGCTCCGTCAACTTCTGACAGTAATAACAGCCTTTACTGATGTCAATCGCAACTGTAAACACGGTCACCATGGTAATAAAGACGTTTCCAGACAGAATATTCTTCGAACTTAAGATTATCTGAGAGAGGGATATCTTTTACGGCTATGGAGGGCCATGAAAGTTTAGATTTTTTTATTTCGATTGCTATGGGACTTGCTATACTATTGTTATATATTAATTAATCTTTTAGTGTCTACTATGATCGTGGGCTACTATTATAACCACAGTCTAGTGACGATGTAGAGCTCCTGCGCATGTGTAGCGAACCCTGTGACCCCTGTGAGGAATGGTGACCAACCAATGAGGAAACAGTAAACAGTTTATACCAGCCAATCACAATGTTTGATAAATCTAGGTCATCCAATAAGATTTGAGCGACCCCCATGAAGACTTTTCTGTCCATTCGACCATAATCACCCCAAACAGTAACCTGTGAACAAAAACAAAAGGAGATACAACACTTTATTTTTTTTATATATATATAAAATTAAAGGATTTACTGCTTTCATAAAAGGGATATTTCACTGTTAAATTTACTCCAGTGTGCTTGATTACTGTTTGATTTGAGCTTTATCGTATACCATTAATATGCACATTTCTAAAATGCATTGCCAAAGAAAACCAAGAAGAAACCTCCCAGAAAGCATGGAGCAATATCGGCCATCCTCAAAGGTTGCCTTCTTAAGTTAGGGTAAAAAGGTTTATTTGATTGGGGTTGTATGTCGTACTTCAGATTATTTCACTCATATGGCAACTTGCTAGTCTAATGGGTGAAGGAAACCACCATCAATACCACTGGCAACCAAGACACTAAAGACAAAGACAGGATGCAATACAAACAGATCAACTTCTTGTTGCCTCTAAAGCTCCTAGGGCAACAGGGCAACAGGAAGTTCCCTCCTAGCCCTCCTCAGACTTGTGTATATGAAGGGTACATGGTTGCTTGGTTGGTGTTTTACGCCATGCTTTATATTACTTTATTTATCCGATGTTAGATCAACAGGAATAAATCCCCTTACGGATCATTGGCCCGCATTATTGTGGGAGGAAAACTGGGTAGTAAATTAACCCAGAAAACCAACAACTTTCCATTGCTTGTTGGCATACCAATCCACATACGATTCACTGGAATAGAACCAGCGACCCCAGAGGTGAAGGGGGATATGTGGACCATAGAGGCCCCTCCTTAAAAGCATTTCACTTATATGACAGCGGTGCATTCCAACACTAATTCATACTATCACAACTAAGATGTGAAGCAATTCCACTATGTTGGAAAATTAATCTTCCTCCAGTGCTAAGTAAAGACAGCATTGCTACTCTTCAAACAAACTGCCTTTAGTCAGGGGGCCCTAAGCTCAGAGAGCACCAGGGCGACGGGAAGCTCCAACCTAGCCTTCCAGAGACTTGTATTTATAGGGGGTACATAGAAGGGGGTTTAACAGTACAACAAACAGCAGTTATCAATGGCTCACATCATCGCTCAGGTAAAGTCTGGGACATCAACATACCTGAAGTATTCTGCCTGTATAGGGCTCGTTAAATACTAATTGTTGTTGGTAAAGAGGATCTAAAGTT
>JARFOD010034502.1:13089-23964 GCA_031763545.1 Mopalia muscosa
TAAAGTTCTACGAGCAACCGTCGTCTTCTGCTTCTCTGCACAGTTCTTACCCTCCATCAAATACACCTTAACATAAGGAGCTGAAAGAAAACATACACAATATCAATGAATGACAGATGGATTTTCTTTAATAGTCCTACATAATGAGATGACAGAATTGATTGATTGTTGTTTTACGATCAACTTAACGGTATTTCACTTATATGCTTTAGGGTTTATCATCTATAATTGACACTAGCACAACCATAGAATGTAAGGTGTTTTGATACTGTTGATAAGTTAATCTTCCTCCAGTGCTAGTAAAGAAGGCATTGTTACCCTCCGAACAAACTGCCCTTAGTCAGAGGGCTGTCACATTGTGTGACTCACTCATATATACCTGAGGGTGACAGACCAACTCAAAGTCCTCAGCAGTGAATCAAAGTAGGATTATTAATCCGTCCCACAAACCACTAACCCACGACCACATTTCAATTGATAAGTGAAAGTGAAAGTGAAAGTTAAATACATACCTGGTAAAACTTTGGCACCAGACTTGGCCAGCAGTCCACGTGCCCGTATTACCTCCACCTCTAAGTGACCTTTACGATCGTACAATCCCAGCTGAATTTCCCCCAGGCAAGGAGAACCCAGGACCTGGCGACCAACTAACTGGGCAGGGCCTAAACCTTCAACAAAATCTCCAAACTGACCCTCTGGTCCCAGTCTCATCGCATTAGGCAACCACATCCTGTTAAAACAGAAACAGATATTAATATGAATGGTTAGCTCACAATCTTTCAGGTCAAATCAAGGTAAAAGATGATCACGGATCCTAAAATTTATAACTCTCAATATGGATGAAAGTTAACTGCATCTATCATTTTGTTAGTTTGTTTTAATCTTTTGCTAAAAGTTAGACTTTTATTTATGTTATGAACAAAAAAAAACAAACTTTTTTTTACTTAATTGCTAATAATTTACACTAGCACAACTGTATGATGTGAAGTGTTTTGGTAACATTGAAAATAAATATTCCTCCAGTGTTTAGTAAAGATGACATTTCTGCTTTCTTAGCCAGAGGGCCGTACTCAAAATGTATGATGTAAATTTATTGCACATTCTTTATGATTAAACAATAATTTTTGTTTAGCTTCATACAAATTTGATAAGGGGAGCTTACTGTGTGGAGGAGTCACTACTGATACTCCCCATGCTCCCATCATTAGAATCTTTACTGGTTTGTTTCATCATTTTATTGCTGAGGTCACCTGTGGATCCCACTTCTTCACTTCTTTGGAATGAACTCTTCTTCTTACCAGATCCTGAAAATACAGTAGTTGATTAAAGCCATAATCCTGGCTGAAATAACCCCTATATCCATTGAAAGCTTACCATTAAATATACTTAAATATGGCATCTACTTATCGTTTCTTCATTTTATAAAATAACCCGAGGGTTACAGGTAAATTTCTCCTACGACCACTGGCAACTGACATTTTGGGTGTGGCTGCCTTGTCCATGATGTCATGTGACTAAAACTTGTGTGTCACAGGTTAAAAACATGTGTGAACCAATGACCTATATAGGTTGGTCAATATTTGTGGAGCTCTTCTGTTAAATGATAAAAATACCTAGACATGCCTGCGAGGTGTAGTTTGTGCATTACCCATTGTTTTAGATCCAATTATGAAATTGATATTGCTCGATTAGAAAATTAGAGAGCGTAATTGAACCCAAGAAATGATGCTCGTTTAACCAATAGGCATTTTGTTAAGCTCGGAGTATCGCTTCAATTAATGGATGAAAGATTAAGTTTTAAACTACAAACACGGAACTAAAAAAAAAAAATGCTTTAGAACATTAAAACAATGTTTGCTAAAAAACATTGATTGTTAAAATAACATGATAGAAAACAAACCTCCAAGTTGCGATGTACTGCTGCTCCTTCTGCCACCGAGACCGACAAGGGACGCCATCTTGTGGCTAAGGCTGGGTCGGCGTTTCCGCCCTTCCGTAATACTGGTTGATAGCGCAGAGTCAGATATACTGCCATCATTCTGGTCAAGGCTCTGACCCTCTGATGACGAACTTCTCGTTACCTGTTTACGTGGGATAGTTGTCCGACTCTCCATTTTTGATGCAAATTGACTGCAAGAATAAAAGAAACATTTGAGTAAGGGCATATATACGACATTTATAGTCAGAAATAGTTAACATCAGCATGTTTGTTTGTTTGTTTGTTTGACTGGGGTATGACACTGGACTTACATTCTGTTTTTCATATGCAACATGCCAGTCCAGTGGGTAAGGGAAACCCCCCTTAACATGATTACTAACAACAAACAATGACAAGACAGACAACTATACAGAGACATCACAACCAGGTCAACTTTGTGTGACAGATTTGCTCAGAGAGTAACAGGGAGCTCCCTCACAATGCCCAAGTTAACATTAGGGAAAGAAATATCTGAAATTAAAATTGACCCGACACACATTGATATCCACTGAATGGTGTTTAACACTGTGCTCAAGAATAGCTGTTATATGATGGAAATGTATGACAACAGAGAAAAACACAACTCTAACACATCCAGCAAATGTCAAGGACTGGAAATTAATATTCCTCCAGTGCATAGACAAAACAGCATAACTGCCCTCAGGTTCAAAACGCTTTGACCTCTTGCTGGTTGGTCTTATAGGAATCAGCTTTATTTAGGAACTAGCTAACTATTGAGGGGAAACTTAAACAGATGAAACTTTATGATAGGATTTTTTCTCATTATTGTTTCACAACAATGACTGAGCTGTACAAGCAAAAGCGACATGTTAAAAGCAGGGGCTTAGGCAGACAACCGTCCACCCGTCCAAGTGGACACCCTGAAAGGAACAACTGCCTCATTTGGACCCCCTGTTTTAAGAATTTTAACATGTTGGAGATAGGAAAACTGTCAAATTGGACACCCAGATACTTAAACAGGGGAACAAAATGACCATTTTGGACACCCTACTTTGATTTCTGGCTAAGCCCCTGGTTTAAAGCTTACCTAAAGTTCCTCCGTGGTCGTTCAGAAGGGGTTGAGCGTATACTGATCGTACTGACTTTAGAAACCTCAGACATATCACTGGTTTCTGAGGCGTCACTTGGCATGTTGTCATCAGAGACATCAGGGCTAAACTCTGAAGAAAGGAAATAAAAAATGATTTTGAGCCACAAATGTTATAACTTTTGGAAAATACAGATCTCTTGTGGACATACGGGAAAGTTTGAAATTATCACAAATAAACATACTCTATAGAATACATAGTTGGCCTAATATCACCAGACTGAGGAAAACACTAATAAATTTTAACCCGGGATTATATCACACCAAAGAATTCAAATAATCAGTTTGTGGTGATGAAGACAACGGATGATCAGTGTTGAACACCATTGCCCGCTGTAAATATTACGTCTTAGAGCACTAGTGCAACAGATTTGTTTGTTTGTTTGTTTGATTGAGGTTTAATGTCGTACTTCACTTGTATGGCCAGGGAATGTCAAATTCACACTGTCCTATGACTAATAACGGTGGAAAACCAGAAAGAAACCTTGTAAAAACCACTCCTGTGATTGCCGGAGCCACATCTTGTTACTCACTCATATACCTGATGATCAACAGAAGGACTGAACCCTGTGAACGGTAAATTGGAGTAGAATTAGGAAGTGCACACACTACCACTAAACCACGGTCTCGGATGACGCATTATCGTGTCTGATTATAAAACTGATTTTTCCCATAACTCAAAAAACTAGTGGAGAATAGTCACCGAGATTTGCTATATGAGAATGTCAGGATAGCAAGCTTCACAAAGAGCAAAATATCCTGTGACTGACTCCTGTTCCTGAGGGTCGACATTAGGCCCAATCAATTATTAGGAACACAGGGATTAAAATAAGATTGATAAATTGATTGATTGATTGATGGGGGAATGCCCAAAGTACCTTCAATCAACCACGGAAAAAACTTAATTTAGTAAAAGTTTACATGATTTAATTACCTTTTGCTTTTTTACTTCGATTCCCTCTCTCTGAGTCCCGGGACATCCTATCATAGCCTCTCATAGCATCACGGTCTCTGGAGGACAATCGCCCTCCTCTATCCCGGTAGTCTCCCCTGTCCTGACGATCACGGTCCCTCCCCCGATGGCGATAGGAGGTTTCACTGTCAGACATTGGTGCCCCAGACATTTGTTGATACATTTTTAATTTCATCTGACGTGCTCTTTCCTCTAAATCTTGCGTAACTACAACATGAACAAAAAGGAAAATGAAGCACAGATCTAAGAGCAAAGAGTGATCTGTATAGAATCAATAGTAGATTGTACAGTTTTTATTGGCATCTTGGCACCAAAGTGACCGTCAGTGAGGAAGCTATTCCTTTACACTTTACACTGTCCCTAATTAAAATGGAAAACCAAGAGGAAACCTTGTAAAAGCATTGTGTTGTTACTAATAGATCCACCAATCTGAACTGTATAGATGCCAGAGGACCGCCAATTACACCTGTTGTTTGAGATTTAAACATTTCCATTGGATGGCTTACAACACTAACCTCTATCCCTGGAAGCCCGTTGTGCCTCAAGAGGTATGGGTGGTAGCTGTCTCTTTTTTGGCGAAGGAGTACTGGATGGGGTACCGCCTGCTGACCTTGAGGACCCCTGCATCATAGGGCCTCTACCAGATGAACCTGGCATTCTGAAATATAAACAGGCAAGAAATTAAAGCGGGCTAAAAAAAGTGATCAAAAAATCAATTACCCTATAACTTCTATAAGTTGGGACACTAATGTTGGGAGAGTTCAAAGAAATAACATGGAAGACCCCCTGTGGTAAAGCCTATTTCTCTGTCCCAACTGCTAGGAGTTATAAGGCATGCACAGTAGCAGTTCCCCATGCATGACACAAGGTCAGAATTAGAAAGCAATCAATGTCAAAATCAACCAGCACTAGTTTTTAATTAGGGAAATCTTTATACTGTACCTCATTTCTGGTGGAGACAGTGACCGTGACACGGTTTCTGGAACTCTATTACGAGCTGGTGACCTTGAGCGAGATCTTGCTGAGGCTTGTGGGCCTGGTGACCTGGATCTTTGCCTGGTTGTGCTGGAGTTGCCGCTCTGTTCGGGAACGGAGAGTTTGTCATTCTGTGCATAGTTGGCTCTTCTCCTTCTTTCCATATCTTCTCGACCAACAACTGTGAACAATAACAACAATAATTTAATATAAAACAACGTTCGTTTCAGGAGATCAATACATAAACATAAACTTCACATCGCCGATCATACAATTACAGGTTTATGTAATTACGACAATGACGGCATCATCTTCCGGGATATAACTCACAAATAAGATTGGTCTTACATGTAAATACCCTCACGGTAATTTCCTTCTGGAGCCGTTGATTATTCTGACGCCATCACCTAAAGCACTGAAGGTATTATTGTAACAATGAGATTACATCAAAACTTTCAGGTCATTTAAATTTTTGTGTCATGGAGATGTTGAGACATTATGAATTTTTTTACGTTCCAGGACAGTTACTGCTGTTCTCTGATGCTCAGATACATTTTTTTTTAAATTGGGGCGAAAAAAAAACAAATAACATAACAGTCCAAAATTTTTTGATTCAAATATGATGACAAATTTAACAGATGAGAGAATTACCAACTAGTAAAGACCACATCATTGGATTGGGAAATATCAAGCAGAAGACAACATTAACATGGTGTGCACATTTGCAAAGAAAAAATACACTGTAAATTATATAATAAATTCGGTCTATCTCTATCCAGAGATGCATATCATTAAACTTCTGATTTATTCATGTTTTACGCCGCGCTTAAGGGTATTTCACTTATATGAGGGTGGTGTATTCCAACAATTATTGACATTAGCCCAACTAGGGTGTTAAACGTTTCCATACTGTTGAAAAGACAATTCTCCCCAAGTGTTAAGCAACACGCCAGTATTGTTAATCTTCAAACAAACTGCCCTTAGCCAGAGAGCATTAAAATTCTGAAATACATTCTTTGAAATGGTTCCTTTACATGCTTATGATTCAAAGTAATGTTTGTGGTATGTTTTGTTGATCTTGTGACCTTTGACATGTCAGAGGCCATATGGGTCACAGCATCTGGTTGTAGAGGCCTGGCCACATTGACAGCTGTAGAGGGAATGAGCAGGATTGTTTGGTTTGATTGGTGTTTAACATAATACTCAAGAGTATTTCACTTATATGACGACCAATTGTCCACTTCACACTGCCTTATTAAAGTGGTAAAAAAGGGAGGAAACCTTGCAAAAACCACCCCTGCAATTGCCGGAGCCACAACATGTGACTCACTGATGGTGGACAGAGTTGCTCAATCTGGTGAACAGTACATCAAGGATTGGGGTTAAGCGTTGTACTCAATGGTATTTCACTTATATGACAATGGATTATCCACTTCCCACTGCAACTAGCCTTATTACAGTGGAAAATCGGGACAAAACCTCGTAAAAGGCGGACTCGATCCCATTAATGGTACAACAAAGCAGTTCAGTTTAGTAAGCGAACACGCTACCAGTAAACCAGGACCACGGACTCTGTGACACAATTACATTACAGGACAATCCCAAGGTTTGTCATTGTGTTGCTCTTAACCTGGAGCTCTAAGACCACCAGGGCAACAGGAAACGCCCTCCAAAATACAAATGTATGTTTGTTTGATTGGTGTTTAACATCATAATCAAGGATATTTCACTTATATGACGACAGATTGTCCACTTCACACTGTACAGCCTTATTATGGTGGAAACCCGAGAGGAAACCACCCCTGCAATTGCCGGAGCCACAACATACAGATGAGCATTGGTAGAACCATTGTTGCAAAATTGATCTAATTAGCTCTCCTGGTATGAGTTGAATTACAGCTCGTACATTGTTTGATATGTGTCTTGGGCCACATGCATTGGTTTTGGCCTATTAATAATAAAACTGCATGTAAGATTTCCATAATACATGTAATGAGAACAATCACAAAATGTCTGATAAAGTGAAGTAATATTGAAATGAAAGGTGCAGACACTGAATAAGTGCAGAATAGCAGTCCATAAGGGGTGGAATTTTGTCCAAAACAATATAGCAAATTCAACAACTGGTAGCCAACAAATATCATCATTGTTCTAAACTATGTGCTAGTCTACTCACATGAAACCACATTTTAGTAAAGCCTGTGCTAGTCTACCCATACTGAGCAATCACAATTTAACTTCAATACCATGCAGACCAGTTCACTTAAGAAAACCATTTTATCTAATTATTCTAATCGCATTTTTTTTTTTTTTTTTTACTTTTTCTTTTTTTTAAATATTTTTTTTTTTCAATGTAACAAAATGTAACAAAAGGTTATTCTTGTACTGAAACACAATATAGCAGTATGTGTATTTTGAAAACGGTCAATCTTGAAGTGTTTTTAATGGATTGAAAGACTTAATTCATTCTCAAATCATGAGGTCACAAGGTTAATTGTTAAAAAAAACAAAAAAAAAAAAACACATCACATACAACATTTCAAATCTGTCATTTGAAAAATTGACAAAATCCAGTCACATAAGGAAGTTCAAAAGTTACATTTATAAAACATGCCAAAACATATCGAGAAAGGTCGCCATAACAACTGAGAAAAAACATTAATATGAACTGGTCTTGACAAGGCCTAAGTTTTCAAATACCTGTGGCGCTTCGTCGCCTAGCAACAGGAGAACCAGTGTGATCTTTATGTGACCTACGACGTTCACATGACTCAAAGTAGTCACCAGGAGGCGTGCTACACGAGCTTCCTACTGAACTGACACTAGCCCCATCCCCACGACTTATTACCCTGCCATCTGCTGTAAAAATCAACCAATTATCCCCCTTTGTTAAAAAACATATATTACAAACATACTGTCTGTCTGCTATTGTATAACGAAAAAAGGTACAGATCGTCTGCCATTTCTTCTTGATACTTTAGTTAGTTTGTTTGTTAGATTGGGGTTTACTGTTCGACTCAAGGGCATTTCACTTATATGATGGCAGATTGTCCACTTCACACTGTTCCATGCCTAATTACAATGGAAAAGCAAGAGGAAACCTTTGCCTGTCCAATATTCAATTTTCCTTTCTTCCCCAATGTTAAACTTTAAATTTCTTCATCTAACCATTTTGAGAAATTTGTCCACCTCAAATGACATGTTGTCGGGTCTTTATCTCTGACTATGCCTTGGAAGGTGATAGAAGATCATTAAATACATGACCTAACACATCATTAGACATTCCCTGTAATTCTCTTTGCGGTCACTTTAGAAACTCAAAATAAAACTATGAAATATTGTTTTACAATAGGAAACACAAATGTGATAAATAGCCCTAAAATGAACATAAAGGCTTATATAAAGTCTGATAATAAAATTGAAGAATAATTGAACCATTTTCATGATTACACTGCAAAGACGTTTATGCAGACCAAAAACAATTAAGTAAACGTACAAATAAAAGGTTCACTGCCTCCACATCCCTCTTTAAAAATTAAAGAAAAAAACAACTGAGCCATAACAACAAAATTAAGGAAAGGTATTTTTAAAATGAAAATTAAAAATAACAGATGATTTAAACAGTCTACAGAAATATTCCATCCTCCTGGTCTGATAGTCTCCCTTTGCAAATTACCTCCCTTGTTATTTCCCCCACATGATCTTGACTAACACAGCACATGTACCTAAGAGAACTTATTTAAGCTGAATTTAAATACCACAATAGTGTTTGATGCCACATTCAGCATAATTTCAACCACACCCTGCTTGTAGCATATACTTTTTTGGACATAGTATACATTGTAATTATTCCTTGATAAAATCTACGTCAAATTGATAAACCAAATAAAGAGACATAATGTTCTAAAGGTTTGATTTTCTTTATTTAAATGAGAAAAATTATAGAAAAATAAAATAATAATTTAAATGTATTTGAGGGCATTTCAAATAGAAGCGTGAGAATGGATGCTTACCAGTGACAACGCCAATACTGTCATCAAAATCAAACTCGGATATATCACTATCAGAGAGTCCACGTGAAGTGACTGGCGCAGATAGATGGTCCTTCCGTAGGTCATAGGGGTCTTTACTCACCTTCTACACAAAAGAGTGGTAAATTCAATTAATTCATATATTGCAGATATAATAAAATTTATTAAAGTTAAAAACTTACTGAATTAACTTCATTCATTTTTGAAAAGAACTTAAGATTGATTGAATGGTGTTTTATGCCATTCTTAAGGATATTGTCGCTGTATTTCAACAATTGAAACCAGCACTACCATCAACTTAAGCTGTTTTGATAACGTTGGAAAGGTAATGTTCCACCAGTGGTAAGTAAAGACAGCACTACTACTCTTCAAACAAACTGACCTAATCCAGAATACTAAAAAAAACTTTTTCAAAAATACTTATTTTCACAGCAATATAAAATGAATATAGATTCATGTGGTTATGACAATGATTTTCAAAAGATTTTTTTCAAATTTGTTCATTTGTTTATTTGTTTGATTGGTGTTTAACGTTGTACTCAAGGGTATTTCACTTATATGAAAAGGGATTGTCCCCTTTACACTGTTCCTTGCCTTATTATGGTGTAAAACCAGGAGGAAACCTCATAAAAACCACCCCTGCGAGAAGAGTTTAATACTGTACTTAAGACAAATTCACTTATATCAGGAAGTGCCTGTCAAATGGGCTAAGGGAACTACCCATGATATCAGTGGGTGTGGCAATGCTAATAAAACAGGATAATCAGAAGAGGCAATACAGAGATTGTTTGTTTGTTTGATTGGTGTTTAACGTCGTACTCAAGGGTATTTCACTTATATGACGACGGACAGAAATACAGAACATCACAAACAAATCTGCTTCCCATAACGCTTTAGCTCTGCGAACACCAGGGCAACAGAAAGCAACCTCTTTTCTCGCCTCTTACAATCAACTGAGGAAGCAGAGGGAGTATTCTGCAGGGCCATGGCCCACCCGCTCCCTCACAGGGCTATTGGCCTTTTGGTGTATTTAACATAACTTATGTGTACTAAATACTCCAGAATACACAGGGTAGGCAGGTCTGTACACCACATAATTAGTTGTATTTACAAGATCCTCTATATGTTAAATGTCAGTAGGTAAAGTACCTGATCTTCTCTGCCACTGATGGTGAGGTTGCTTATCGCCCAGGCTGCTTCTTTCTGGGTCTGGAAATCACCCTATAAAACAAAACAGCATAACATGACATTTACAGGAGATGGGATTCTAAATGGGTCTTGAAATCACCATATTAAACAACAACATAACAAGACATTAACATGGGTCTGGAAATTCCCCCATTAAACATGGGAATCACCAAATTAACCAACAGCATAAGCAGGAGATATGAATTTAAACCCGTCTAGTTTGTTACTTTGTTTGATTGGGGACTTGTAGTACTTATTTCACCCACAGGACAACGTGCCAGCCCCATTGCCCACAAACATGACAATATTATTCTTTTATCATGAGATCAAAGTATTGAAGAGATTAGGAGAAGATCTTACGTGAGCTAAATGTTGTAGAATTAGTGGTATGAGCTTGGCCTGTATCACCGCCTCAACTTGGTCTTGGTTTCCTGCTGTTATATTTGACAAAAACCAAACAGCCTCCTGAAAATATACATGAAGTTTACAGTTTTTGGAATCCTTGAGTTCCACTGATCAGATTCGTATAATACACAAGTAGTTTAAGTTTGAGATAGAAAATGAGTTTGACTTTTTTCGGGGTTAAACTACTTGTGTATTATACGAATCTGTATTATACGAA
>JARFOD010034503.1:0-10482 GCA_031763545.1 Mopalia muscosa
TCCCCGACCATGTGAAAGACTAATCAGGTCCTGGATCGATCCCCGACCCTGTGAAAGACTAGTCAGACCCTTGATCGATCCCTGACTCTGTGAAAGACAAGTCAGGTCCAGGATCGATCCTCGACCCTGTGAAAGATTAGTCAGGTCCTGGATCGATCCCCGACCGTGTGAAAGACTAATCAGATCCTGGATCGATCCCCGACCGTGTGAAAGACTAATCAGGTCCTGGATCGATCCCCGACCATGTGAAAGACAAGTCAGATCCTGGATCGATCCCCGACCGTGTGAAAGACTAGTCAGGTCCTGGATCGATCCCCGACCATGTGAAAGACTAGTCAGGTCCTGGATCGATCCCCGACGGTGTGAAAGACTAGTCAGGTCCTGGGTCGAACCCCGACCCTGTGAAAGACTAGGCAGATCCAGGATTGATCCCTGGCTGTGTGAAAGATTAGTCAGGTCCTGGATCGATCCCCGACCATGTGAAAGACTAGTCAGGTCCAGGATTGACCCCTGACTGTGTGAAAGACTAGTCAGGTCCAGGATTGATCCCTGACTGTGCGAAAGACTAATCAGGTCCAGGATTGATCCCTGACTGTGTGAAAGACTAATCAGGTCCTGAATCGACCCCGACTGTGTGAAAGACTAGTTAGGTCCTGGATCGATCCCCGACCCTGTGGAAAGCTAGTGAGGTTCTGGATCGATCCCCGACCCTGTGAAAGACTAGTCAAGTACTGGATCGATCCCCGACCCGTGAAAGACTAATCAGGTCCTGGATCGATCCCCGATACTGTGAAAGACTAGCCAGGTCCTGGATTGATCCCCGACCCTGTGAAACACCAGTCAGGTCCTGGATCGATCCCTGACCATGTGGAAGACTAGTCAGGTCCTGGATCGATCCCCGACACTGTGAAAGACTAATCAGGTCCTGGATCGATCCCCTACCCTGTGAAACACTAGTCAGGTCCTGGATCGATCCCCGACCATGTGAAAGACTAATCAGGTCCTGGATCGATCCCCGACCCTGTGAAAGACTAGTCAGACCCTTGATCGCTCCCCGACTCTGTGAAAAGCTAATCAGGTCCTGTATCGATCCTTGACCATGTGAAAGACTAATCAGGTCTTGTATCGATCCTTGACCATGTGAAAGACTAGTCAGGTCCTGGGTCGATCCCCAACCATGTGAAAGACTAATCAGTTCCTGTTTCGATCCTTGACCATGTGAAAGTCAGATTTTTTACGATCCCCGACTTTGTGAAAAACTTCAGATCCTTCAATGATCCGCAGCTATTGATGAGTAACAATTAAAAAAAATCGCCAGACGCGGTTTTTCATTCCATGAACTGGTTAACCGATAGATATCCTGCGGCTCCGCAAAAACATGACTGTTCTAGATGAACTAAATATAAGCCAACATGATGTCATCCGCTTTATTCGAATCTCTTTGACATCGATATGCTATCAAATACCCGGAGATAAAATATCTCTGAGCATTCATACGACGATACGCCAGATTTATAGCATTCTAAAATATAATCGATTCTACTACCTACGTCGAGACATTGACTCTAAGATACACCCGAACCATCTTGTTTTGCACTTCTTTTATTTGCTGATCTGTAGCCCCCGAAATATTGGCGGAAATTATTGCGTGATAGCCTGACATAGCGTACGAGAGTTGTTTTAGTCACGTCCACTTTAGAAAGGCGATAATACAATAAAAGTTTTAGCTGTTGACAAATAAAAGACCGTCAAGTTACTCTATATACCGTAGTAAAGTATAATAACTCCTAAGAAAGATAATGAATTCATTTTGACTCAACGTTTCGGTTTATTGATCAAATCCACTTCAGGAGTTATTTTAACTGGACTACGCTACCGACTGTCCCAATGATGCTTCGTTTGCTGGAACTAGCAGCCATCAGCTAAAATAGCCAGGCATATAGCATACGTTATTAAGATATATAAATACAAACTGGTCCATAACTAAGAGGCGTTGTCTACATATATATTGGATCCGAGAAAGATAAACACAACTCCGGTACAGACGAACGCTTCTGATGTTGATAGTATACGAGGTTGATATCTTAGCGGAATTAAATCTACCACACACCCGTTTGTGACTGATTGTTTATTTTCTCAGAGGATCATGTTATGCATTATTATATAAATAAGACCAACGTACGAAGAAATAAGTATACATGCCTATAGAAACACATCGCACTACAGGGCAATACGGAAACAGTACCTGACCATGCAGGGTACCCTTTCGTCCAATACATTACAAGGGGCCAATGCCAGTCATTAGAGGGCCCCTGCCTGAAACCTGGAGATACTTCTGTATGACGAATTTCATATCCACCACATCACAATATTATCAACTACATATTCGTGAAAGCACATATATTTTTTTCGTTTGCTTTATCAATGAACACCCTATGATGTTTTTTCTTATTTCCTCATGTGAGCCCCCATAACTCATGGGCCCTGGGGCGCCGTTCATTAATTCAATTTGGCGCCACGCGTGTTTGTTGTCCACAGACGTTATTTGCAAACGCCTTTCTGATTGGACGCTTGTTGTTGTTTTGTTTTTTAAGTCCAATTAATTGTTTTCAGGTTTTTGTTGCGAGTTGAGGCAAGGGTGAAACGGTCATGTCTGGTCTGATTATTTGGATCCTTGCATTGCAACGATAGTGGTTGGTGGATGAACAGCTTTCTTCTTCCCTGATACTATCTATACAAACGGCAGCACGAAACCGCTCAGTCTGTGGTGACTTTATTGCGCGTCTAGGCTTGTATGTCTAATTGCCTTTCTCTCGTCTTATTGTTTGTTACCAGTGACGTCTGTAGTGTATATAGGGTGGTTTCCGCTTCACCCACTTAGCAGGCACGTCACAATTGAAGCGAACTAACCTGAAGTACGACATAAAACTCAACCAATCACACTTTCCTAGTACCGTGCGACAGTTGTCCAGTCACAACATTTCAAACGTCAACCAATAAAACAAGCGAACAATATAGATGTACAGCCGTGCATCAAACTTTAACTAACAAACACAGAACACGATTCTAAAGATTACAACTTCTATATTTATAGACCCGCAGCCATGGCTTAGTGGTTTATTGCATGTGCGCTTATTAAACTGAACCTGCTTCGATGTACCGTTCCCAGGATACAGCCTGTCAACCATCAGGTATATGAGCGAGTCACATGTTGTGTCTCCGGCAATCGCGGGGATGGTTTTTTTACGAGGTGTCCTCCCTGTTCTCCACCGTAATAAGGCTAGTTGCAGTGTGAAGTGGAGAATCAGTCGTCAGAAATGAAATATAAGTGAAATATAAGTGAAATACCATTGAGTACAACGTTAAACCTCAATCAATCAATCAAACAAACAAACAAAAATCCATGTTTATTATCGGGCAACGTTTCAGTGCAGATATAGCACCCGTTTCAAGCTTAATGACGGAACAACGTGTCAGTGCAGATACTAGCTGTAAATAAATATACACGCTACGGTTTAATTTAGCCGTTAATTTAACATGTCATCTGTTTGCATATATTATACATAACTGTTACAGTCATTACACTTGACTTCCGACTCGCTATATCAGCTGCTAGAGTCTAGTAGAGTGAAGCTCGCTCACTGATCCGCTTGTATTCATTTCCCCCGTCTCTTTCTTGATCAACACGTGTACAGTCATACATATTTCATACTAAACACCAGACGCTGCTATTGAAGTGGTTAATATGATATGACATGAATAATGAGGTCGTTTGCGTGAAGAATATTTGGGAAGCACTGTGTCAGCCATAGAAATAGTACATGATAGTCATAGGGTAATATATGGTAGCGTAAAAGGAACATCCTATAAAAAGTATATTGATAGGGTAATATATGGCAGCGCAAAAGGAACATCCTATAAACATTATATTGATAGGGTAATATATGGCAGCGCAAAAGGAACATCCTATTATTTCTGTGATTATATAGTTGGTAATATGGCCTGTAATGCGTAGTCCAACTTGTACTTATTTATCACGACAAACACAAGACATTTACTACCATATTGGGGTCATGATTATTTCGATAAACGTCAGACTTTGTAAGACAAGTCTTAGTAGCAATCGTATTTTCGCAACAGTTTTTATAGCGGACGAAACTAAGACAACTCTAGTACGCCATGTCAGGCCGTCGCGAATTGATTACCGCCTATATTCGGGCGACATTTTCCACGGATCAACAAATGAAAGAAGTTCACAAAAAAGATGGCCCGAGTGTATCGATTCGATTCTATTTTAGAATTGTCCCAGTAGCTGCTTTCATTCAGCTGAAGTGCAGCTTACGTTCACACAGTGCATCTCCATTCATGTATAGTTCATTACCAGTTCAGCTAGTGTGTAGATTAACTTCCGCTAGTGTGTAGCTTACGTTCCGCTAGTGTGTAGCTTACGTTCCGCTAGTGTGTAGCTTACGTTCCGCTAGTGCGTAGCTTACGTTCCTTACGTTCCGCTAGTGTACATCTCCATTGTCGGTTCATAGCTCACTTTCAAGGCAAAGGTAGATATATTATAAAGAATTTCGTATAAGCCCAAAGACTAGAAAAGCAGACTGGATTGTTAATATAAATTATCGTATAAACTGAACAGGTCGATCATATTTCTCGATATAAAAATACCCGGTACCGTACTCGTGTATGCTGGTAGTATAACGGTTAGTCCATCACAGGCCCCATAAATCTGAGGACATAGCTTCAATAATTAATTTTGTGTTGGGGTTAATAAATAATAAACAGTAATAAAGAAAATATAATATATGGTAACTTAAACAGACCATTTGTTTTTCTCCAAGCAAAGCATATATGCATTATGGTAATTATAAGTATATGAAAAACACGTTTTATCTGATATTTAACTATATGGGTTCGTCATATTCATTAACTGGAATACAATAACAAATATTTATCGAAAATTTTATTTCGAATACAGTATGTTAAAATAGGCTTCCATACTTTGCAACGAAGGTAGGCGTGGGGTTTATGTTTTCAATTTGGATTATGCGATTTGGGTTTAATCTGTTATTTCTTTGTGTCTCTCCTCTTGAGAGAAAAGGCGAGGCTTTCATGTGCGCTTGAGTGAGTAACTCCTATAACATAGCGACACGCTAAAGCTCACATTAAAATACTGACAACTCGTTCAATATTCAGTTTGAATACAATTAAACGATCGACTGTCGTTAAATGCGACGGGAATATATTAAGTCCATGTTCAGTAGCGATAAGCTATCAATAGAGATTTAAAGGTCTGCTTACATTCAAACAGCTTCTCGCGGAAGTACTTCGGGTTTTTTTTAGATTTCCCGAATGTAAAGGCTAAAGTGTTACGTGTATACTCACACATATCGTTGGGTTTGTATGAAGTAGGCCTGTACAGAGAAGGGGTGAGACAAATTGGTGTGTTTGGCTTCCTTAATTTTATCTGCCCTCTCTTACTGGTGAATTTTTGTTTTATTTTCGTGTTTTTTGTTTGTTTGTTTGTTTTGTTTTGTTTTGTTTTTTTTCATAATTAAGTAAGTAACGCTTTGTTCCAATTTAACATAAATATATGGATTGAGAATTTGAGTTGTTTTAAAGTTTTTAAACCCTACTGATAATTATGTTTAGATTTTGTACGGTACTTTATGGTCATTCACGAGTATTATTCAATTGTATGAGGATATTATATTTAAAAATTTCTCTGGGTATAAATATTTAAAATACTATGTCATCGAACTTTGAACTTGAGCCCCGTATGTGTAGGCCAACGTGTTTTGAAGAATTTAATCGACTTTATCGCCGTGTGTTGACTCGAGTTTTTGATTTACTATCTCAAGTTATGGATTATACCCCTAAAAGTATTTAACCATACCTTTATTCTTTCGCTAAAAGTAAGGCTTATTGATTTTTTGTTCTCAGAATACCCGCATGTATTTTCGGAACAGGATGTCTGCAGCGTACTCTTAGTAGTGTGACATCAGGATTTGTTCGGAACATTCTCCGCGGTTGTAACTAATCCACGCCTAGAGGACAGAGGGGCGCTACACCAGGCGAGAGTGCAAGAAAACTTTGTTGGATTAACCGTGCTCTTGATCGCCTGCGGTTATCGGTGCAGTGATCGCTGGCCTTGTCTCGGAGGCGCTGAAAAAGTAACAGGCCTATAGACGGGTCATTGTTACATCAACAAGAAACGAAGGTGAGTTTATACGGGAACATGTAGTCATAATATATCTAGACATCCAGACCTGTGAACTGTGTATATATATGATATACATATGTGACCATATATATTGTAGACCTACTTGGTATGCATCCTATATTCTACACGTGTTAATAGCCATATCTTAGTGGCGTCTATGTCCTCATGCTATTAAGGGCAGTGTGTTTTATATACAGTTATACTGTCATTTCTGAGCAATGAAGGAACATTATTTTGACAGCAAACAGCAATTGGCATGTTGTGGGTGTACGTGTAAGCGCGATTTTTTACTACCAGTCAGCCAGCCCTGCAGTCAGATAGTCAGTCAGTCAGTCCTTCGGGCAGTTAGCCAGTCAGTCAGTCAGTCATGAAGTCAGTCAGTCAGCCCTGAAGTGAGATAGTCAGTCAGTCAGCCATGAAGTCACTGAGTCAGTCATGAAGTCAGTCGGCCAGTCTTGAAGTCAGTCGGCCAGTCTTAAAGTCGGTCGGCCAGTCTTGAAGTCTGCCAGTCAGTCATGAAGTCAGTCATAAAGTCAGTCGGCCAGTCTTGAAGTCAGTCGGCCATTCCTGAAGTTAGCCGACCAGCCCTGAAGTCAGTCGGCCAGCCCTGAAGTCAGACGGCCAGTCCTGAAGTCAGTCGATCAGTCCTGAAGTCAGTCGGCCATTCCTGAGTCAGTCGATCAGTCCTGAAGTCAGTCGGCCAGTCCTGAAGTCAGTTTATCAGTCAGTCCTGAAGTCAGACGGTCAGTCCTCAAGTCAGTCATGCAGTCAGTCCCAAAGTCAGTCCTGAAGTTAGTCTGCCAGTCCTGATTTCAGTCGGCCAGTCCTGAAGTCAGTCAGTTCTGAAGTCAGTTGGTCAATCAGTCCTGAAGTCAGTCAGTCAATCCTGAGGTTATAGTCATTCCTGAAGTCTGTCAGTCAGTCAGTTAGTCCTGAAGTCAGTTTGTCAGTCATGAGGTCAGTCTGTCAGTCATGAGGTCAGTCTGTCAGTCATGAGGTCAGTCTGTCAGTCTTGAGGTCAGACCTGAAGTCAGTCCTTAAGTCAGTGCAGGTTTCTGAGGTCAGTCATTTAGTCAGTCCTATCGCCACTCGAACCGATGGTCATATAGTTGAAATACTATTGAGTACGACGTTAAACCCCAATCAAACAAACAGAAAATAAAAGGGCAACATAAAGCCGATCTGTCGTTTTATTGCGCCCTGTGATTGTTCTGTTTTTGTCCTGTCTTGTCTTTCATTTGTTGCCATGGCAGTGTTGTCGAGGGAGGTGTCCTTCAGCCATTTTGGGCTGCATGGCACGCAGTCACGTAAGTGAAATAACCTTACGTACGGCGTAAAACCCCAGTCAAACAAACAAACATATATACGTGATATAGCCTCCAGTATCTAGCAAACAGCCCAATCGGGATATCCCTGTAAATAAACAACAAATCACCACCTCTCCTACTAGTGCCATCCATCGCTGGGTAATTTTGTATTGAGGGCCTGATGGTGTTAGATCAACTGTAAAACGACAGTGTATCAGCCATGTTTATAGAAACACCCTTTCATTTATCCGAAACTGTTAAAAGGAAAAAAGAAGATATTTATAAGTTTTAATTTCTGTTGTATATAATAGGCCTATGCGTTCATCCAGGTATATGTACATACAATAAGGTAGTGTTCTGTACTGTATTGAATGAAAGCTAAGGTTGGCCTTGTTTGTATTTAAGATATAAAGTTTTTTCCCCATTAATATAACATTGTTATCTGCTCGATAAAAATCACGAATCGATCGTAAACCTGGAGTACTAAACAAATATAGGCTTACTTTATTGTTCTACATCAACAATATATAGGTTAACCACCACCACAGCCGTCCAGGTGAGTCAAAAGAAAAACTGTTCAACTGGTAACAGTAAATATTAATATTCGCTATGCTCTAATGTACTTGAATACCTACCTATATTGTAGCTACACAATAATATATAATCGACTTTTGTCATGACACTTTCGCGCCTGCATCGTTTAAGCATTCTGCATCAGTACACGTATACAGTAAATTTTCTCTCTGTAATCATTCAAGGGGCCCACGACCCTGACTTAGTGGTTTCCTTCGCCTATTGGCCTGAGAGACCATTATGAGAGTGAACTAGCATTAATAACGGCGTTAAACCCTAATCAAACAAACATTTAATAGGAATATAGACCTACTAAACGTCAGCAATGCAGTGGATTCGCTCTTTAATGACGCCACGTATGCGTCTTTCAGAGCAAGTAAGAATGTAAAAAAAAAATTTTTTTAAATATAAATTAATTTCGGGGAGGGTGAAAACTAATTTCGGGGCGGGGTGGAATTGTATTTTGGGCTGGATGAAAATTAATTTTGGGGCAGGTAGAAATGAATTTTTGGACGGGTGAAAATGAATTTCGGGGCGGGCAAAAAATTTTAATTTCGGGGCGGGTGAAAATTAATTGCGGGGCAGGTAGAAATTAATTTCGGGACGGGTGGAAATTAATTTTGGGGCAGGTAAAAATTAATTTCTGGCCGTCTACAAATCAATATCGGGGCAGGTAGAAATTGAAAAAAAATAAAATAAAATAAACTCGAGCCGCCGTAGCGAGACTAAAAGATGACGCATGGCCCATGTCCACCTCCAATACGGTATGTAGGGTGTTTTGTTAAGTCAGCTGATAGCATAGACCATTTTTACGAATTACATAGCTTCAAAGGTATTCAGGTTTTTTCTTTTGTTCTCTTTTTCTTTCTACACTACATTTTTCGATTATTGAGAAGACACACCCGTTCTTAAGAATTTTAGTAAAGGCACGAGACTGTGACATACGCGGAACAAAGTAACACTCTGACCAAATTAAAGCTGTTATACTTAGACCCATTGCCTTTGGGTTCAACTACATCCGCGAGAACAGTATATATAGGCCTACTCTGCGCTACTGTATTGTGCTGTTTGTTGTCTTCACACTGCTACGCGAATGTCGGACCGCTCTATAGATGAAGCGCACTGATATCTGCGATGACCATATGCCTGATATATATCCGATGCTCTGACAAACTTCGAACGAATGGTATTAATACGAGAGGGTTATGTACGTCATTGTGCTATTACCTACAAAGCTCCGAGTTAGTTTCTGTGATATCAACTGTCAGTTGAGTGCGGACTTACGTCCACGAGCGGCTTTGATTCTCTATTAAGGTACAAACCTCGTCCTATAGAACTTTCTCAAGGGAACGAGTTAAGACGTAAGGCATGCAACTCCCTGTTTGAGGAGATTGATAAAAAAAAACACATACAATAATATCACGCGAACGTGCTTTTCTGGAGTTAAGCAGTTGTCTATATTGCGTGCTAGAATAATGATAATTCCTATTCTGATACTATGTATTTATGACACTGTCCTTTCTCTTCGTTTATAAAAATACAGTTTTATCGTAGAGAAAGAACACTTGCAAGGCTCCTCCGGGATCCGAAGGCCGGGTTTAGGGCCTATGCTCTAACCGACAAAGTCCCACAACATACGTATGCACAACTGTACGTACGTACTGATGCTGTAACTAGTGGTGTTACTGTCGTCTTAACAAAGCAACTAAAATGTTTCTTAATTTCCAATTTAATCCAAACGAACAGTTTGGACTGAAATATACAATCAAGACTTCCGCATCAATTGACAGACTGCATTTCACATATAAATTCTGGTACTTAGCAAATGCATACCGGTTTTTTTTAATGTATATCGTGCGATGCACTATTGTTTGACATATGACCGTTTTTATAGCTTTTCAATGGCAACATGGTCGTTTAGTAGTGACATTCGTCGAAGACATTCGGACGAAGGGGCTCTTTTATTCTCTGTAAAATGATAAAAGAGAGGACTCTTTTTTATTTTTGTTTAAGTATACTCCATGTCGAGTCTTTTCGGCAAGGCGATCGATAATAAAAGAAGTTTTGTTCCTTTTTTGTTTTTTTGTTGCCAGTTGACATTTATTGTTCGTTATACATTCATGAATCGAAAGAAGACACATCAGTTCGTTAACATGCCTAAAAGGCTCTAGTTGTCTGGTTGAAGAGACGTACTCCAACTCAATAGACATACGGCCCTATGCCTACAGGGGCATTCTCCGATAAAGCGTACAAATGGTTATATCATATATCAGATACGTTACCAGTATTATTCTTACTATTGAAAGAATGGGATCGAATTAAGCAGAAAGTCTATAGCAGGATCTGTCCCTCCCCGTAGTGTCCTCATCCTGC
>JARFOD010034514.1:0-10481 GCA_031763545.1 Mopalia muscosa
CAACCGGCAAATTAAACAAAATAATTCAGATGATAATTCATTCATAAGCTTGATCACACGTAGTCCGAAATAAATCGTATTTACCACGTTGTTATCCATTATTCTTGACTCGAAAACAGCTCAAAAGACGAGTCTTCAAAAATTGTAAAATCTTTGAATAGTGTTGAGGACTAAGAGACGACAGTGATATTCAGCATGGATACAGGCCAGAGAATGATTCTGTTTTATCACACTATGCGTTTTTGCACTTTATTCATATGATTGTCTTGTAAATTACCTGCACATGATTAAGTGCTTGGTAACATTGCTCTACACATGTGTCAGATGAACTCCCAGAACAATAGTGACACCTGTAATACCCTAATCAACCCATGTATACCAACAAAATAATTTACACGTGTTCGAATATGAATAAGCACCAATCTAAATAACGAAAGTATATCCAATATACATGTCTATATATCGCTCACAAACGATCGTATACTAAATGGCAATATGCCGAGTGGGGTGCAAACTATTGTTATCATATTTCGGCGTTTTAGAAAACTACTTGAAGAAGATATCTTGGATGGAGCGGGAGAAACGTTTAAGCGAGTTGATTTGCAGTCGTATCACGTATCAACCTTGTCTGAGTTTCGAATTATCAGTTTATAATTTGGCACGTAAGTCTCGTTCGCTTTAACTTGATTTCCGGTGACCGCGTTCACAATTGTGTCGCTGTGTTTTGAATACCGATCTTTCAGAACTGTATTTTGTTTTGCAATTGTGTGCAGCTATATGACTGGAAGGAAGAATTCGTATTTTTTTTTTACATTACCGATTATTCTTGAAGTAGAGTTCAGCACGTGAAATAACAGTTACACTACAAGTGCAGATGATTGCAAACTTGTTCCAGCCGCAGCTATCCGAGTTGTTTTTGCTTTCTGACTTATTCTTATCTTCAATAGAAATTTAAAGGAAACGTGTCATTACTTCTTCTGTTTGGGTTGCATTCGACACAAAATAAAAGCCATGACAGAGAGCAGTTTTAACACAAAAATAAAGGTTTTTTTTAAATATTGTCAATGACCATACCACTGTTTTCATTCTGCAAAATATTTCTGTGTTTGCTGCTTGTATAACAGCTCACAGGTTAGGTTGTTTGCTTTTTCATTGGGTTTAACACCGTTCTTAAGGTAATTTAACTCACATGACGGCGTGCCAAAACAACGACTGGTGGAAACCACCCTCGAGTACACCGCCAACAAAGACAGATAAAACAGGGCCAAAACCGGACTACCACAGGACGCAATAAAACGATATCACAAACTGATCGGCTTCATGTTGTCATTAAGCTCCGAGAGCATCAGGACAATCAATAAAATCTCCAGTCTATCCCTCTACACACGATAAATAAAATCTGGAAAGAAATGGATTATTGTGTTCCGTCATATCGGAGCCAATGCTCACGTTCAGCGGCCCCGTGAGGGAGCGGGTGGGCCATAGACCTGCAGAATACTCCCTCGGCTTCCTCGGTCGATCATAAGAGGCGAGAAAAGAGGTTGCTTTCTGTTGCCCTGGTGTTCACAGAGCTAAAGGGTAACAGGAAGTAGTTTTGTTGGTGATGTTCTGTATTTATGTCCGTCGTTATATAAGTGAAAGACTCTTGAGTACGATGTTAAACCCCAATCAAACAAACAAACGAAGCTTTTTTTGTTTTGTTTTTTGGAAGTCAGTGTTTAATTACAGGTAGTTAGTTTATGCATTGATTGGTGTTTTTTTTTTCATACTTGAGGTTGTGAGTCCCCACCAGATGGAACCAGAGGAGGCTAGATTTACCCCCCTTGTTTTTTTGCCATCATTTTATTCAAGAAGGTCAAATTACTAAATTAGACAAGTAAATGCCTATTAATGAAAAAAAAATAGAAATGTAATACATATTCTAATTCTGCACTGCTGAGCTCTGTATGCTTATATACAGATACATAGTAGAAAACAGTTATTTATACTGATACAGAATAATGCATGTATCAGATGCTGTTCATCTGGCAGAGGGCTGGGAGGGTGCTTCCTGTTGCTCTGGTGTTCTCAGAGCTAAGGGGCAACGTGTAGCTGTTCTGTTTGCGATGTCCATGTATTGCCTCCTGGGGCTGTACTGTATTTGTCCTTTGTTGTCCTTGGTTGTTGCCAGAGGAGTCGAGGGTGGTTTCCTTCACCCATTGGTCTGGCACACTCAGATAAACAAACTCTCCGTCCTTTTCGGATGCAATCAGTTTTCCTCACCTTTTTTTTTTTCATAGGACATAAGTGAATTGAACTCCTTTGTATGCAGCATATTAATTTTTACTAGGTGCAGATCAACCACTGCTGTTAAGTATTTGCCAACTTAAAAGCATCATGTAGCCGATATATTTGTGACATGTTAATATCACATTCTATGATTGTATTTGTGCAGTGGTGTCGAAGGTGGTTGGGCTTGCACACTTCATGGGAATGTATTTCACCAAATTCCGCAAAACAGTATTACTTTCATTGCGGAATTTTACAATATTCTCAGCTCTACATATTGTTAACACAATCACTTGAAAATAAACGCTCGAATTAACTTTTATTTTGGCATGTGGTTTGGTCCTGTTGAGACAGGAAGGAGATCACATTTCACCAGCAGTAGCCCTCCAAACTACCTACAGCCGACTAAATTTATAATTGATCTTAAATTCTCTGAGCTATGGGTCAACCAGAACCAAATCCATTGTCATCTCTGTAGCTCTGGGCCCGCGGCCATGGCTTAGTGGTAGCATGTGCCCTTACTAATCCTGCTCCAATTTACCGTTCAACGGATCAAGTCCGCCTGTTGACCATCAGGTATATGAGTGAGTCACAAGATGTGGCTCCAGCAATTGCGGGGGTGGTTTTTACGAGGCTGGGTGCTGTGTGAAGTGGGAAATCCGTCGTCATATAAGTGAAATACCCTTGAGTACGACGTTAAATCTCAATCAAACAAACTGTTAATGTAGCTCTGTGAATGTGTATGATTTGTATAATGGTGCCATGTATTGGTTTGTATCTTTATGTGTTGTCAGTAATGTTGAGGGTGGTTGTCTTCAACCACTGGCCTTCTAAACCCAAATCAAACAAGAAAGGGAGAAGGCGGCTGTGTAGGATTATTTGTACCTATCCGGACATTTTTATTTATATCCATGATTGGACAAAAAACTGATAATAATCACTTTTGAGTAGTGATAAAAATGCAGTGATTTAAATAGTTCACAATGCTTTTTTTGATGACCAGGTACATCAGCAGGTGTTAAATGATCAGGGGAAATCACTCTTGGACTCATTGATTGCCTCTGTGACTGCAGAGAAGTCTGCCCTGGAGATAGTGAAGACAGAGAAAGAACTTTTGACCGTCGCTCAGAGAATTAATGGGGTAAGAACATAATCTCTGATGATGACTATATTTCCATTATGTACTGCCTACACTTAGTAACTGTAAATATCAGAACAAACAATTAATTTGAATTAGCTGGAAAAAAATCTTTATTGCTTATGCTGTTGTGTTTTTTTGTTTTTTTTTCCCCCTAGGACCTTCGTGCTATGTTACTGATATTCTCTGTCCAGCCTCCCAAACAGTTGAGCCCTTTGTTAGTGAACAGTCTAGAGTACATACAGGAAGTGTGTCGCTCACAACAACAGATGAAGGCAGAGTCCATCAGCAAACAAAGACATGGATCCGGGGACCAACTCTCGGATCAAGAGGACCTTGACATTGGTTTGTAGCTATAAACTGGATCTACTTTATAAAGCACTATTGGGTTTTTGTGTTGATTTAATTTCATTACCGTGACAACTATATTAAATATGATAATAATAGGACAGAGGAATACCTTAGATTAACCACATGTTTTACACTGGTAACTTATCCATAACTTTTCCACTCATTCTGTAGCTGTAACTTTGACAGCACTAATGGTATAACTTGCTTAAATGTAGGGCTTGTCTTCCCTTGGAAACACTCAATTTTTAGATTCGTTGAGCCTGTTGTTATGCCAGCATCCTATTTTCCTTCAATTATTCCATCTGTAGACCATCAGGTATATGAGTGAGTCACACTATGTGCCTCCGGCAATCGCGGCAGTGGTTTTTAGGCGGTTTCTTCTCGGTTTTCCGCTGGCTGCAAATAAAATAAAACATAAATTTTTTTCTATTCTATTTTGAAAATTAGATGTTTATAATGGTCAAAACATTTTATCATTGGCAAACAAGATCGCCTCAAAGCAGCAAACAAAATCAGCTTAGTGTATTTTAACCTTCATTGACAGAAGAGCTCTACAACAGCTTAAGAGTTGGAATGTACATTGATTTCGTATTCAGTTTTTGTGCCTGTGGCATATACTTCGCTTACTAATCCTACTTATGTACCATTCACAAGATGGAGTCTGCCTGTTGATAATCAGATAATGAGTAGGTCACACGACAGGACTCGTGGAAAGTGTTGGGGTGGTTACGATATTTCCTCCCAGTTTTCCACTTGTAATCAGTGTTAGTTGGAGTGTCCGTCCTTGTATAATTAAAATCATACAAGCAACAATCTTCAATTGTGATTTTATTGTTGACAGAGGCAACCCCTTCCAAAAGACGGCGGATAAGTTCCGAGAGAGAAGAAAGCGGAGAACCAAAGGACAGAGAAAATAAACCTGACGAAAAAGGTGATCAACAGAAAGAGGATAAAAAAGACAAATCAGAAGTGGATTCTAACAAAGAAGATGCAAAGACGCCTGATAAAGACACGACTGCGAAAAAGGATATGGAAAATGAAGAAGAGATAGACACTGAATCTGACAATACAAAATCGAAAGAGAAATCCGAAGAAAAAAGTGATTCTTCCACAAAAGATGTTTCAGTGAGTGATCAACAGGAGGGTAAAAAAGAGGAGCCAGATTCCCCTAAACCGTCTGGTAGTAAAGACAATCCCGATAACAACGGTGGAAAATCTCCAGGGACTCGACCTCCCTCCTCTATAACCCCATCACTAAGGCCTCACATAAAGGAGAAACCTAGTTGGGTGGACTTAGTCGTACGCCATATTGAATCTCTCTTTAATCTCATCAGCAAAAAATAAACTTACGATGTGATTAATGATAAGAAAAATAGTGATCGGCGTATCCCAATTTGAGAGATGCTTAGCTTGGTTGTGCAACAGTGGCTTTTCTATTCCATAATTGTGAATAAAAATCTGTCAGTGACTCAAAGTTAGCTCATATCAACAGAGCGGAATAATATTGAGGTTTGAATTTCCTGGATTTGTCCTCTTTTTAAACAATGTTGCTATATTTTCACCACAAAAAGTGCAATTGTAGTTCACATTTTAAGACTGTGTGTCAAAGGCTGTGTGATATATAAACTCTTGAATGACATTTTGCTTTTCAGTTGATGATTTTAGAATGTATTTATCTGAACACCTCAGTGCAGTATAGTTGCTGTAATAAGATAACAATTTGACGTTGAGAAATAATCCTATTGCTTCGATATGGGTTACTGTCATACAAGAATCTGAATATATCAAAGATTTTGCTTGCGTTTCTTCATACAAACACGGGTGGTTGAAGGGAGCTTCATGTTGCTCTGGTACTCTCAGAGCTAAAGGTAATCAGGAAGCCGATCTGTTTAGAGGTTTCTGTATTGCGTCCTGTATTTGTCCCATCTTGTCATTGTTTGTTGCCAGTGGTGTCTAGGGTGGTTTCCTTCACCCATTGGGCTGGCACATCGTCATATAAGTGAAATACCTTTGAGTACGAATTTAAACCCCAATCAAACAAACAACTTCATACAAACCATTTTGTCTACATTCATAGTTCTTGCTGCTGACTAAACCTAATCATAGTGCTCCTTTTCATATTTTTGTTTTAATAATCTGGTTCTTTCGTTAATTTTAATTTAACTGCTGGATCTTTGGCATATTCTGTCAAGAATTCGTCTATAGCGACCAATGCCTGTCATGAACCAAGAACTCACATTTTCAGAACAAAACGTTTATTGAGATTCACATCAACATATTACATTCTCTGTAGTTCAAAATTAAGTTATGCTTTTTGTTAGAATATAACTTGTTTTATTATCGTGAAGACAATTGGCTTATTGCATTTAACCAGTCATGTTTGTAAGTGCAACATTAAACCAATATCTTTTGAGAATTATTTTAATGAGGATCTGTTTGTCATATAGAAATAAAATTTATGACATTAAACTTTTAGCAGGTTAACCAGACAAGAAAGTTATAGCTCACAGTCTTAGGTAGAGACCTGTTCATTTGACATTTGAGACCGGCAGATTTCTAAAAAAGCTGTTAAAATGACTGGTAGAAATTTTGAATTTTAGCATAGGAAAGGTAGGAAAATTGAAAATTGGACAGGCCAAATTTCTTGCAATAGGGATTTTTGACTGTAGCTAAGACACTGATACAGCTTATCACTCTCGCCTTACAAACTGTTTATATTGAAATCAAGATACAAAATGAAAAGTGTTCAGGAAATATGGGATATTTTGACTCTGGTATCCTTCGAACAATGACCGGACTGGTATCCGTCGAATAATGACCACAGCTATACTGAGCTAGAACTATAATCCATGTCATGTTAATTGACAAGTCTGGTTGGCAAGATTAAGAAAACATGTTAGACTGACATCCTGGGACTATAGTGAGGCAATACATGTCAATTAATAATCTAATAAATCTGAATAATGTTTAAATCTGAGATTAAAATATAAATTAATTAGTCTTGATGAAGTGGGCTATTTATTATTAGACAATTTTTTCTGCACTTAGCACTTGATGAAGATTGTAGAAAGACACATCACATTTTACGGTTGTGCTAGTGAGAATTATTACCGTCATATAAGTCAAATAACCTTGAGCACGGAGTTAAACACAACATCAATCAGCCCTTGGTCTATAGTGAGGCTTATTAGTGTTTATTAGTAATTCCTAATTTAAGATTTAGATACAAAATGAGAGGCCTTTGTTTAAGAAACATGTTGGCTGTAACGAGACTGACATCCTGGAAGGAATTTTATTCAACGAGAGGCTGCCCCGATGTGATAGAGAAATAAATTATCGCTGACCAGAGAACGACATCGGCTGAGGAGGGCCTATTCAAATCCGTCTCTGAATGGAGACCACTAAGATGGTGCTAAATACTGATGTGATAACTGGGGTGACATTAAGCCTGGTCGCCGAATGATTTGAGTGTTTGAATGTATGATAGCATTTATATGGTCATGAGCGTATTCAAGCGTTACCTTGCTTTCTTCTAAAAGAAATGAAATATCATAATTAAACAGTTGTATGTAATTGCTTTCAGTCAACGTTTTTTTTTTTTTATATAATTGCTACCTTGTCTGTCACAGAAATGGACATCAAGTCACATCATGTCTGACAGGATGCTAATTTCCTTGTAGCTTTCCAGAGAAATAATGATAGTTTAATATCACCTGTGTCTATTTATCTTACCGATTCTAAATTACCTGGTGGGAGTTGGAGGGAGCTGTGTGTTGCTCTGGCACTCTCAGAGCTAAGGGGCAGCATGAAGGGGATCATTTTGTGATATCTTTGTGTTGCCTCCTGTCCAGTATTTGTTTGTTGCCTGTGAAGTCGAGGGCGCGTTCCTTCTCCCATTCGGCTGTTTGGCTGGCATTCCGTCAAACATATATAACTGAAATTACCTTAAGTATGACACTAAACCAAAATTGATCAAACTAAATAAACTTTTACTACTGCTGATGAAGGTAAACAGATACCTATAATTATACCCTATAAAATATAACTTCTATAAGTTGGGACACTCTAATTTTGGGACAGGCCACAGAAATAACATGTAAAACCCCCTGTGGTATTAAAAGCCTATTTCTCTGTCCCAACTGATAGGGTATGTATATTGTTTAAATTGGCATGTGTCATTGATATTTGGTTTACTGGTTTATAAGCAGTACGTCTTTACTTAGCAATGAAAGAATATTAACTTTTAGAACAGAAACAAATTTCCCATTTAACATGTGTTCGTCTTTTTGTTGTTGGAGTACTGTTAAGCACGGGCTAACACACAAATCGCACTGGATTTTCACATCTTGCAATACATGGGTATTAAAAATATATCTACTGTTTAGCGAACAAATTTTCAAGGTTTGCAGTCACAGAAAGCTATGGGGACGAGCGTTATATATTTCACCTAACTGTCGAGGTACATGTTTTTAAGTGATGTCAAAATGTATTCGTCTTTAGAGATGAGATTGTGTAATTTCTTGTATTTCTTTGTTTACTGGCAAAAAATGCTTTGTAAGTTGAGGACTGTATATTTTAAGAAAGCAAAACACAATGTATTATCATTTTTTGCCTTAGGAAACTGTTATATATATATATATTTTTTTTTTCCAAACAGTTAAATGTACCCTAATTTTTTTATTTTATTTTAACAAAAATCTTTTCTTTGTCAGATATTCTGTTTACAATATCATGAACATGTTTCCTTTCATAAATCATTATTCATGGTCATTCCCAACTCTGATTTATTCATGATTGTTTTATGTCCTTCGCAAACATGATTTTTTTTCTCCATGATCATTCTCAATTTTGTTTTATTCATGATCATTCTCAAGTATGACTTATTCATGTATGATACTGCATTTGCTATAACCAAGCCTCAGATTTCGACGGCATGATTTTCTAATTCTTGTGTGTCAATATTATTGATTAAAAAAGTTATATATATAAAGATTTTTGTGATGTCTGCTGAGTGCTGTAAAGTATTGCTATAAAATCAGAAAAATCTAACTGATTCAATTTGTTTTATTCTTGCGTTTTATACAGGACCTTTGGTTGAAGGAAATGCAGCTGTAGCAGTTAGATGGCTCAAACCATTGCAATTTGTTTGCATCCAAATCGCTTGTTAGACCTGAAACTTTGTATTTAAAAGACTCTAGCTATATGTAACTCATGTAATCAGTTCGGTATCATGGAATGGGGTTAACATACACTTTTAGACTTTATAGGGAGGGGGCTTCCTGATTTTCCCCGATGTACCGTTCACGGATCGAATCCTTCGACCATCAGGTATACGAGCATGTCACATGTTGTGGCTCTGGCAATCGTGGGGATGGTTTTTTCGATTTACCGTTGGTTTTCCACCGTAGTAAGGCTAGGTGCAGTGTGAAGTGGACACTCATCATTTAAGTAAAATATCCTTGAGTACGCTTTAAACCACAAACCAAACAAATTATATTGCTCCCAGAGCTAAGGGGCATTATGAGGCTGATCTGATGTCATTGTATTACACCCTGTTTGCTGCCACCTGCCAGTAGGGTGGAAGAGAGTAGGATGGAAGAGTTCTCTTCACCCATTGGACTGGCATTTCATTTTGTGAGTGAAATAACCTCAAGTGTGGTGTTAATTCCCAATCAAAGTATTTATTTAACAGTAGAGGAACATAAATTTCCCAAGGGAGTATACAACACAGCACAATCTAGGGTAGATGCGAATAAGTATCTTACAACATTGTATCATACAGTCCATGAAGATTGCCATACGAAACCTTTAGAAATAAAGTCTGTATCTGAATGTACATGGCTTCCTACCCTGCCAAGAATCATTTTGTCCTGTTTGTTGACCACTAACCAAGGGACTGTTCCTAACTAGGAGTGACCCAGTATGTTGTGCCAAATCGCATTCTCAAATCTGGAACAAAATATTACTGAGAAATGATTGATTTTAATGTAAAAATGTATGTAAAACTAGTTGAATCGTTAAAAAACGAGGTTAGACTTAGTCCGAACATTGGGCTTATATGTTTGCTCCTCTTAATAATTCGAACATTCCTCTTGCAGACATTACATCTGTCAACAAGGGTATTGGCAATATGATAAACAAGGCTACAGAGCTGATTTTCCCAGCTAGGTTAAACCATACAATTTATATATATTGGACGATTAAGGGCAGCATCATGGTATCGTTCGCCGCACCTAGTTTTATGGTTGTTAGTGACGAAGTGTTGCTATTGTTTAAATACACCAGTCCTATAAATGAAATATCCGCGAGCACCCTGTAAAACGCTAATCTGAATCATTCTAAATGTTTTAATCCACTCATACTGAGCTGTTGTGTTACACTGAATCCAAAAAAATTTAGTGTTATGAACTGTAATGTAAAAAATTTTACTATTTTAAAATTTTTCACTATTTAGCCTACAGGTCTTAATGTTATAGATCCAGGTATGGTAAATGCAGTCTTACGCTTTATTGACACTTAGTGCTACATCTTTTCTTTTTCAATTTTAAAACCATGTGCATAAAAAAGATGATCAATTGTATTAGTGCAAATTGGAAGATTTCTTTGGGGAAGATTTGGTTGGCCCTTAAAAGGGCCTTTGGAAAGTAGGTGCCGGGATCTGCTAGGTCAGTTTAACCTCCGAATCCGTACAGGGTGCGGCCTTGTCGTTTGAGAGCGTAGACGA
>JARFOD010034525.1:0-10481 GCA_031763545.1 Mopalia muscosa
TTACGATCAGATTATGAAAATGGAAATTAATGTATTGTATTACACACAAAAAGTTTTACTTATTTATAGAATATGGTGTTTGGGTGGCCTTCCCCTTTAAATGTACTCTTCCTCTATACGAATAGATTCCTTATGATATTATCTGATAAGACTGAAATAGAAATAGTTGCGGACATGGTGACTGGAAGGATTAAGCTTTTTTGGTGCAGTTCTGATGGTGAATACTTGAAGCTCAGCGAACTTTACCTCGAAAATATACTATACCAGTGACAACAGAACCCCGCTTCCACACTTAATCAAATACACCGAGATATGAATTATTACAACATCTGTTACTTGCTGTATTTTGAGCTACCAAATACCTCGCAAAAAAGGACTTTTTTCTAGTTTAATATGTCATCATCAATCATTTTAGGGTTGTAACTCAAACAGGTTTCTAGAAAACAGCGTTGAAAAATTGCCTATCAACAAAAAATTAAATGCTAGAATTCGGGCAGAAACCATCCGGCTGTACACTGACAATGCACAGAATCACAATTTTTAAACTTTAAATTAAAGGACTTCTTATTAGAATTTTTTTATAATTGTTGCACTAAATGCAGGCTAATAATGTGAATTTTCGTATCAACATATAAAACTAAAATAGTCCAATTTTGTCCTGGAATGGGCCTACCATCCTTTATACCCTTAATGAATGTACATATGCATAATGCTTTACTCGAATCAATGTTTTATGGACATCGGAAAACCTGGATTCAGTTTGACTTCCTTTCCTATCTCCGGAAGAGGAGTCATAAGATAGCACTATATGTACAGTCCTCAACCAGCTACAAGAAATCATTAGTCCTGAGAACTGTGCCAAGGGTTTATGACATCCTACAGATGAGCCCCATAGGGTTTATACCATTAAATACTTATATATAATTGTTTGTGTATACATCTATGTTTGTTGAGTAAATCAAATCATATATAATCAATCACATTTGAGATTTATGTTTATTTAAGTTTTGTTTATTTTGTACAAAGTCAGGATGGGTTTGACTAAGACAAAATTTCTGCACTTGTTTAGTATACGCTTCGGCAGATTGGACGCAAAAGTTAATATCAATTTATATTATACCTCATTTAAATTTCTCCCTATTGAACATAGTTTTGTTGACGCCAAGTCAATCATATGACAATTATTTGTGAAATATTGTTGACTTTTTCCAAAGATATTGCCAAGATGATTGAGAAAAACAACAAATTTTTATGTATAAGCTGTCATTTGAAGATGTGCTGGAAAATAAGTCGAATTATGTATTGCACAAAACACCTAGTTGCCTAGACTATTCACAAATATATTAGAAAGATTTTTCTTCCTTAAATGCGTGTATGGTGCATTATAATAATTATCTTATATTATTAATTATTAGAATAGTTGTCTTTGTATAGTTGTAAAGGCCGACGCACAGTTGCTGTTACATTTCTGTTGGAGTTTACATTGATATTTTCAAAACTACACTTAGAATTTGAAAGTTATCTGAAGATAAAAATAGGCATAATATTAAATTGACTTAATTTGTTTATAGGATGAGTTTAGAACTGCCTGCTTTGGTGCATACATCCTTACAAAAGACGAATTGATGAAACCGTTTACAGATCCGACATCTCTTGTCAGAGCCAGTGCTCTTGAAGTTGAAACATTTGAAACATTGGAGGTGAAATGTCCGTTTAATGAACAATTGGGGCATTTGGACTACCAGGCACGACAAGGTATTCTTATTGATATATTTATATTTGGTTATTCTCTCCTTACACTAGAGAGTATGTGTATCATATCCCACAGGTTATTCAGTTGATTACAAAGGTATATGTGTGCGCTTGTTAAACGAAAGTTTGTCACAACATAGTTCGCCAAAAAGGGATACCTCATGTTTTTGAATGGAAATATTAACTCCTTATTGTGCACTCTTTTAATCCGCTTCACTTTCTGTGACGATTATTTTATCCTTTAAGTGGTAAACTAGATCTGACCATCTGTAACGCCTATTAGTTTTTTTTTTTTTTATTAGTAGTGCTATTATTGTTACTGTTCGTATCGTTTCTGTGACTTGGACTGAAAGTATGTACTTTTTTTGTTAATTTTCAGAAAAAAATTGGCCATTGAGAGAGTTAATTTTGGTAGAGAACTTTTGTACTGTTTGGCAGTTTTAATTAATATAGTACAATAATTACATTATGCATCATTCTAGAAATGTCGTGCCTCTTGTGTGTGCTTTTTTTTTAATGAAAAAAGTCATAAAACCCAGCAAATTTTCAGATCCGTTATATGTTCTTCTAATTGCAGAGCCGGTGAATAAATTACATATCCTTGACTCATTTTTGGAGGAGACGCGGGCTTGGCAGGAGGGGCAACTTAGCAACAGTTTAGCCATTAATCGATCGCAGGAAGAGAAGAAAGCGATACTTGATCTGTTCTACGACAGATACCGAAATGCTCTCATAGAAAATCCATTGGAATTTCCTGACTTTACGATGGAATACATGGTGTTTAAAAAGCAATAGCCGAACTGAAAATGATTGTTAGCGCTACGGGAGTCTTATTCATTTTTTATTCATTTGAGCGGTCAATTTTCGTGTGATGTTGTTAATATTTACCCTAACAATAATATGGGGCAGTAATGCACCCGAATACCGATATGGTAAACGAAATTCGGGTGCATTTTTATATCTTCAAATTATACATTTTGTCCTTTATTTGAGTAGAAAAACCAAAAACATGCTTATTATTTTGCCAGATTATTATAAACTATAGAGATTATCGCTCTGCATCATATTTTGATGCCCAGTTCAAAACTTAAATTAAGTAGACTTATTCATAAAAAAGTTGGGGTTTTTTTTACAGTTACAGTTATACACAAAAAAATTCTTAATGAATGTGCAGGCATATAAGCAATATAATAGTTTGTATTTTACACCATTCCAAAGCCAGACGAAGGATGAAAATGTCTGCAAAGGTCTTTTTAAGAACTTACTATTCTTTAAAAAAGACGATTTTGCCATTAAAAAATTTAAGTGTATGGGCCCACGACAGAGTGATAAGCATACTGGACTCTTAATCATCACCAAGTACCACACGGCACAAGTATGAGCAATAAGAAACTTAAATGTTTATTTAAAATTTTTCAACTGTTCATTCAGGGAATGATTTACGCCATGGCTTTTTCACAATGACTTATGGACTAAAACATCAGCATTACAAATTGTTTTGGCCTATTGTTAAACGTGATAGATCCAAGATAAAATGAGTATAAAAACAGAATAAGACAAAACTCACAAAAAACGCAACACCATCTGCACAGAACATACGTGTTTCACACATATTGGGCCGGATATTCATATGTTAAAAAAGCCAAAGAATCTTCACAACAATACATAACATAGATTTAATATACACATTTAGACAGAAATCCATGCACTTAGATAAGTGGGATTGAAAGATAAAAAAGCTGCACAGACACAGTACAGAAACAGGAATAAGCTATTGCCAGTTTTGTAGCACACATGCATAAACACATGTACATACTACATACATTTCAAAAAAATATAATATGTACTTGGCATCACAAAGACTACAAATTACTAACTTTGACCTGATAAAATCTGTTACACTTTTCTGCTCCAGAAACAATTTACTTCTGATTATGGCCAGGTCCAACCTTGTATCCATAGAAATACGAAAAATTTTCGCCAATCCGCCAAAGCAAAAGGCACAGCTACACTCAATGGTTAATGTATCTACAAAGTTTCACAAACACTGGCCTTATATTTCTTAGTTCTGCTCCGGAAACAAATTGTAGCCAGCCTGAAGGACAGATTATTTAAATGCTCATATTTAAATAGCAAAAGGCACAGCTGCAATTAATGGTTAAGTTCAGATTTAAGTGTTTGCTTGCTGTACGGCGCCGAGGTTCGGGGTTTTGGAAATGTCATAATGATAGAACAAGTTAATGCCAAATTTTGCAAAAATGTTCTTGGTGTAAAAACCAGTACTCAGAATGACCTCGTTTACGGTGAACTCGGTAGTAAGACCGTGCATAAAAATATAGTATTCGTGATTGTTAAGTTTTGGTTCAAAATAGTTCATTAAGCCGAGGGAAAAAATATAAAAATTATATACATATTATTATACGATGATTTTGTGTATCATAATGGAACTAATTGGGTGCCCAATATAAGAAATCTGTTTAATAATCTTGGTCTTGTTGATTCTTAGCTTGCTCAAAACGTTGACAATGCTTCTGCACTTTTATAGTTGGTAAAACAAAGGCTACATGGTCATTTTGTTCAAACCTGGACTTTTCGACTAATTGAGACTACGAGAAGTAAATTTTATATTAAAATAGCAAATTTTGAACTACAGACATATCTCGGGCTTCTTCGCGCAGGCTTATGATAGAGGTTGGTAGGTGGCTTAATCCACACAAGATACCCACAAATGAAATGAAATGATTAAACTGTAAGTTCATTGGCTTGGTAACAAATTCCCAAACATAGGTGGCACGAAAGTTGTCCATATTTTTAAATAAAGCGTTTGCTTTGAAAAATGAACAAATCCTTGCGAACTAGTAATATTGTCTTCTGTATTATATTTTGTTGTCCGCCAAAATACGTAACTGTATGATTGTATGATGGGCCAATAAGCAATAAAGAATATATATATATATCCAAGACAACGCTTGGGGTGTAATACATTTAATGTTGTGTTTTTACAGTTCCTATGCAGATCCGAAGTGCCGTGCACTGAATAGTATCTAGATTAGCTGGAATAACAAGCTGACTAGTATGCATCTGAACAGTAATCCAAACATGACCAAATTAAAGCCGTACACAATATAGCAGGAAGCAATACTTATCTGCACCCAGGACTTCCATCAGATGGTTCTCGTGATATTTTTTTCGACACTTGTTGCCAGTCCTGTCAATATGTGTAGTAGCTCAGGTGGATCGCCTGTCAAATATAACACCTAGGAAAGTTACCTTACAACAATGAAACAGGTACTTCTACACGCCTTCTAGTGAACAAAACATTCTTAGTCTTCACTGGGGAGAACGAAAGCCCTACTTTCTTCTCCACATGACTATCTCATTTAAAGCATGGTGTATGGATATAAGAATATATCTCGTTTCTGTCCAGGAACCAAACAAGTCTAGAATTAAACACTCTTTACATAAATGTACGCATAGTTGAAGTTAGAGGAGGTGGAGGGGTCCTTTGTCACCGGGATGACAATGGCTTTCTTCCATGACATAAAAAGTTCCGTTTTAGACCATATGGTATTAAAAAAAATAAAAGTAAAACATTTATACATTTTTCTGACAAAAATTTTAAATCATAAAGTAACATACCCATCTGCCTCTGGAGAGTAATCCTCGATCTACTCAAAGCCTGCGTGAGCTCTACCATTGAATATGAAATTGGTATTAACAGTCATTTCGTCAAAAACAATGTTTTCGAAAATGATCATATTTATAGCACTTATTATATTGGAATTACAAATATTAACATCATCATTTTGCATACCATTAAAAAAGTTTTTTTCACACGTATCCCTGTAATTTTATCACTTAGCCTTTCGAGGCTTCCAGTGGGATTTATTGTTAAAATAGAGACAAAGTGCTCTAAACAGCATTGTGTGCATCAACTATACACATATAAAATTAGAGAACGTACGTCACATTAATCTTAAATGATATTAAATCCACTGACTTCTAATTTACTACACGGATTATATAAACCATTGATGTCAATCATTGAATGGCTTTCGCTGTTTACCTGATAACAGTGGCACTCTATCGATTTCAATACAGCTAGTTTCTTTTGAGAAAAGGATAAATCGTGTCTAATAAACATAGCCAGTCCCCCTCTACAACCTGACAGCCTATCTTCACTCAATAATTCTATAGCCCAAGACAATTGGCATAACAATTTGACGACTTGAGGTATATATTTGACGAGTCGGTTTTTAACGAGTTAGTCTTTTGACGAAGTGACTGTGATTCGTACGCAACAAACATACCATCTCCTAAGGGTGGAGCCGTAACAGCAATAGACAATTGCAATTTAAACTGATGGTGAATGTGTCTAATAAGTTTGAGAAAGATAGGCCGTACAGTTTTTGAGTTCTACTGTGCAAACAAAATTCACAAAGTCCAACTTTGTATTCATAGAAATGAGAAAAACATTTTAATAAATGGTGAATCCGTAATAGCAAAAGACTGTGACGAAGCAATATCCATGCTGTCCTCGTTGTCCATTCTTAATCACAATACAAACTGACTATAAGCAGATAAATACAATACTGACTACTAAACTATATGCAAAGACATGAGAATATTAATACATCACAATTACAGACACACAAACCTTGGGGCGACTCAGGGTAGGGGAGAGATGATAGGAGCCCTAGAAGTTGACAAAATCGTACAGAGTGACAGTGCTATTACAATTACAAAACCTTCCGCTATCTGAGCGAAACTAATTTATGTACAGGCATCTACAACATTCACAAATGAATTAAAACAGCTACGAGACAAAGTTATTTGTAATCCGACAAACACAAATCAGATTGCACATAACCGCTTCTAAGCGAAAATTGAAGACTCAGTGAGTGAATCGAATCTGGGACACAGTCGATGTGAAGATTAGCCAACAACAACAGCATAACAGGTCAACACAAACTTATATGCATTCGGAAAAGAACATAACATTCAATTACTTACATCAGAGAGTTACGCTTGGCAGGAAGAATCAGAGCTTACAATTTATCGTCAATCCACGTAAAGAGAGCTAACCAAGCACTGGGAAAGCTTGCAGGAGGTTTTCAGACAAAACAGAACATTAAATTATTTACTTTTATTTATATTGTCGGAATAAACTACCCCAAAAATAGCGGTATTCCAGCTAAAGGGAGGCGTGAAAGAATTTATCTGACCTCTCTTCATATTTCTAAAACTCACTTTTTCAAGTGTAGGACTCCTATTATTTGAACTCTGGTAAGCTTTCATTCCTCACGTGATCATACTATAAATAGAAGATCGATATCTAATGAGTAACCAGAATACATCAAATTTGAAATTCTGTTTATCCCAGAATGCAATTTTTGTAGTAATTTTAATCAGAAATCAATATTATTTTTGCCTGGCTGGCCATTTTGTAACCACCAAGTACTATTTAGCTTTCCAACACAGACTGCAACTTCAGGATCAACCCGAAAAAAATAGCTGCTTAAACATTTGTAAATGTGTAATCTGGTTCAACGCAAATTAAATTTGTTTTGTTTGTTTGCGCCTATTTGCTATTGCAAACAATCGTGATTTTGTTCGAGATAATGGTTATAATGGTTTGTTTATGGGAAAATCAAGAAATTAAAATTGGTGAACCGTCAGAATTAACTCGAGTTTTGGGTGCTGAAATGCCACTTCAGTGGAAAACTCGTACCCTATCCAGACGCATTTTTTTATTCTGAAAACAAAAAGTTAGTGTAGTCACACTACTAGCACACAACTATAACCTGGCTTCACATTGGTGTCTTGGGCAAACTAATTAAAATCAGACCCCGTGTATGTTTGTCGCTATATTGAATCAATATCAAAATAGCGACAAACAAAAAACGGCGAGCGTTTTTGAGATCTGATTTTAATTACATACTATCTGATATAAAAACGTAAGATCGATATTAAATGTGAACAATTGCTTATCAGATACAACACCTACGCCTCGTTTGGATCAATAAAAATGGGCGGTATTCTAAAGTTCTTTTGGATTCTGAATATTGGCCTAATGAAGTTTTGGTGAGGAAATACTACTGGCGTTAGGAGGGTTCATATAATGGTGATCAGCATAATGGTGAATATAGTAGTGACCGACAAAAAACCACTTATGGACACATCCAGAATAGGTCGTATGATGAAAACCCTCGGGAATACTAGTTTGTTTTTACGTATAACATGGACCTACGAATAACAACGTATAACTGTCCCTCCCTGAAATCTGAAGGCTGTGGGACAACAGTGACCTATGCATGATACAGGAGGACCTGGCTTCACAATTCTGACCTGCATTTACACGGGGTGTAGCCATATTATGGAGAAAAACGCTGGTCAAGTTAATTAACATGTTATATATGGATGACATTCGTATAATTCTCTATTTAATACAGTGCCGGATAATTCAGTAATTTTGGGGGGTAGAACGGTTATAGTTGGTACAACTATGATATAATTTTCTCGCTGTAGACCTACGGCAGCAGAGGCGTATTCGTCACCGAAAAGACAGAGCGAGGATGCGGAATACAGTGTAGCCACCGTGAGCTTAGTCTCGCTAAACCAGACTTCTTACGTGAACTTCGATCACGGCTACAGAGTCTGGTATCAGCACATGTTGAACATTGCGGAGAGAAAATGGCCCTCATAGGGTTAGTCAGATTAGTCAGGTAGAGTCTAGATAGCGTAGATTCACTACCCCTCTGATAGGATATTGACACAGCTCCCAAAGCGGAAAGCAATGAATAATTTTTGTGTCTTTTAGAAAGTGAAGATTAACAGTATTTTCGTTGCCCAACTCTGAGGGTCGTTGGTTCGATTCCCGGACGGGTTTCAACCTACAAAATTTTCTGATCAGATATATGTTCTAACTAAGAAAGTGTCATCCTAAAAAAACGAAAATACTGAAACTGATAATTTTTATCATACTGATGGTAGTACTGTTTTTATATGTTTTAGATGCCAGTAAGGCGTTTAATGGAGTCAACCAACCACTAGTTACTATGTAAGACTATATTTCTTTATATCCTAAAGTTAATATTTTTTTTTGCATTGTCTATACAAATGGTTTACAGTCTAACAATGTGTGATTAATTGGGGTGGGTCGGCCGATCCCTCCCTGTTTGGCGGGAAATTGTGTCAGACAAGGAGGAGTACTTTCCCCTGCAATGTTTTCAGTGTACACAAATGAACTTGATGTTGCTCTGCAAAACTAGGGATGGCTGTAGCATAGCCTGGATTTTTATAAATCATATGATATATGACATGTGTTTACTCGCTCGTGTGCCAATGCTCGAGTCCTCGTGAAAGATTTTTAATTGTTCCCTGAGTCTCAAGGGTTGTGTTCGCGCGAGTCACTCAGGCTCCCCGAGTCAGTCCATACGCCCCAAGCTACATTCGCGCTTATTACCCTAGTCTCGCTAAACCAGACTTCGCGCGAGAACTTCGATCACGACTACATAGTCTGGTACCAGAGCATACTAAACGTTGCAAAAGAAAATGGCCGTCATATTGTCCCGGCATCGGACAGTTGGTTTTCTGATAGGTTAGTTTTTAAATATATTTTTAAACATTCAGTGTAACCCAAAAGCTCAAAATTAATTGATTTGTAAATAAAAAGAAAGGTCTTAGGTTCAATGTAATGTTTGAAATATATTCTAAAATTAGACAATCAGAAAACGAACTGTACGATACCAGGACAACATGACGGCCATTGTCCTTTTGCAACGTTTAGTATGCTCTGGTACCAGACTATCTAGCGAGAAGTCTGGTTAAGCGAGACTAAGTTTGTTCTCGGAACCGTGAACCGGTGTATTTCTTTAATAAAGATGTCCAAGTACACCCCTATCAAACGAAAGTGCAAATGATAGAAACTAACATCATTTTAAAGTCATCAAGTTGTTTCTTTTTATCTTAACCTACATAATACATTGTGACATTTTTTAAGCAAGTGGTTTTTTTTAAATCTGGCTTAAAGTATAGCAACGCCTCGAGACGACCTGATTAATTAATGTTGGCGTAGGTTTATCTCATAGTTTTGTCTAGGTTGAAAAGGTATGTAGTACTCGATGGTTTATACAAAATGCAATAATTGCAATATCGCCTTCTGCTTTTGTACTCGCGCATGCCTACACGTTGTTCTTCAGCAGTTCGTATATTAAACGCGTCTGCTCGCAATTAGATACATGTTTGTGTTAGATAAGCTAAACTATGAAGTTTGGAATTAATTAATCGTTTTTTTTTCGTATCAACGTGCGTGCATGTCCAATTAACCTCTTTGCGTTCACTTGGGGAAATTAAGGTGTCGTGCAATATACGCAAACATAAATGAAAAGGTAAAATAGATATGATGGCCTTGGGTTGCATACTGTACAAAACCGATAGAGTATTACTGATTTGGTACAGTGAACAATTTTTATTACATATGTGACATAGATAGACTGGGCGTTTTGATGCTAAACTATCAGGGCTAAAATAGTGGGCTTGTAATGACACAAAAACAGGACATCACAAACAAATCTGCTTCCCGTTACCCTTTAGCTCTACGAACACGAAGGCAACAGAAAGCAACCTCTTTTCCCGCCTCTTACGATCGACCGATTGATTGATTGATTGATTAGTGTTTTACGCCACATTCAGCGGTATTTCAGCTATGCTGTGGCGTGAACATATTT
>JARFOD010034536.1:0-10480 GCA_031763545.1 Mopalia muscosa
TCTCGCCTCTTACGATCGACCGAGGAAGCCGAGGGAGTATTCTGCAGGGCAATGGCCCACCCGCTCCCTCACGGGGCACATGAAGTTACGAACGATCTCGCTGGTCGTCATGTGCATACACGAAAAACGCTGTATTGGAGAACGAGAAAGGCTTTGAGAACAACAACAAAATTATAGTCACCATAATGAAATGAACAAATTACTATTCTTAATGATAAGTTAAAGAGAATATAAAGAAAAATTAAGTTGTATGCTTTAAAAACGAAATAGAATGGTGTTCTTCCGCAAACCTGATAACATGATAAATTGCAACAATACACTTAGTTATGCCGAGATCAGTCAAGTTCTATGCTTTTACCGTGCTCTTGGGCTATATATCTAGTCAAGCAAGGAGTTAACCGTCCAACTTGGAGTAACGCATAGCAGCGTGTAACCAAGGTGCCGTCGATTCCTCTGCTGAAAGCGAGAAATTAAAAAATAAAAAACTTCTATTTAATGGAGTTACGACAAACCATAACATAACAATATATACAAAGTAGAGTCCTATAGAGACACACCTGGTACACAACGCTGCTTATTTGTATTCTGACCTAGCCTCATTTGCTGGATTTCTATTTGCTCATACACCCAAACTCGTCGGATCTTCAGCCTATCAACGACGTTCTATTGCAAATTAGTCACGTGTATTTGTTAATTGTTTTGATATTTCTTTTCAAACATCCTTCTACTCCAGCATTTGATTAAAGCCCTCGCCGTCCTACCTCCATTGCTTGTGTACAACCAGTCTGCATAATCACCTTACTGAAATAGTCAAATACGGAATTACTATAATTAGTTGTGAGAAAATATATTTAAAAAAAAATAAAATTGTACGTTATTCCACACATTAATGACATGACAAAAAATGTTACAAAACACTCTTTTATGTCGAGATCATTGAAATTCTTTAATTTGACAGTGGATTAAGAAAAACAATATTTTAAAGCTGTAGTCTTCTTTTAAACCAGAAGGTTTTATCCCGTGTAAAGAAACTGATACATTATTTACTAACTAATACGGGCAGCAGTATAAACTTCTCGTAAAGTGTCTCCCCCGCATTTGCACCGACTGACACATCAGACTCTCTGACTTAAACTCACTGCTGAAACCCAGACTGAATGGAATGCTGGGAAACGAGTTAATGGGCGTTTCTGTTGTGTCATTGTTTTGTGTCTCCCCGGTAATAGAACAGTGTGACTGCGAGTCTGTCTGACTGCGAGTTCGTTAAACACAGATTGAATATCATCCCAATTTGTCGAAACAAGGTGAGTCCAGACGTGAGACTTTTCCACAGCGTGTCACTCTTGGACACGGTCACCTCGCTGTAAGTGTTTGATAGTAAATAAAATATATTATTGACAAAATAACAGATTCGGTCAATTGGCCACTACTGCCGTATCTAGGAGAGCTTAAAGAATGTCAATCGATGACATGCGCTTCAGTTTTAACCGGAAGTATAAATGCACAAAAGCGAGTCTTAAATTTGTTAGCCGCTTTCTGGACCTGTCTATATATCTTCTAACGTATCCATATTATTGGTAAAATTGTTATTTCTTCACTTTTTGTTGATTTTTTCTTACATCTTTGTGTCACACACATTATAAATTAATTCTATCAATGATATCATCAATTGTATTAATGATATCATTAATTCTATTGATGATATAATTAATCGAATTGATGATATCATGAAATCGGTGCATTGTATGATATCATAAATTGATTTGAAGATATCATTAATCGAATTTTTGGTATGTGCTCACTATTTAATGATATGTGCAAATAACCGATATATTGATATCATAAATACAATCTAGGATATTTTCTAAGATGGCTGATATGTGGTGTTACAGCGTATGTTCCCTTCTGAAACATTATAATATCACATTATTATAACCTCTATGTACATTTAAAGCATTGTTTTTATAAATCTTTTTTGCTTCCTACAACAGTGGACATTCTAAAGTCTTATCTAGCTTGCAGATTAAATTAAAGCTCTTGGATTGATAATTTTAGATCTTTTATAACAGCATCGAGGCTAAACCTTCTTAGTCTTGTTATGTGGGCAGGGATCACTGGTCAAGGAGTGCCAGCAGCCTTCAGAGGTCAGCGAATCATGAATCATGAATCATGATATCATAAATATAAATAATAATATCTTAAATATAATCCATGATATGTTAATAATGAATTTATTAAATAATATCTGAAATAACATTTACAATATCATGGATATTATTTTTTATATCATAAATACAATTTTTGACATTATATATATTGATTTGATGATATCACAAATATGTTTAATGCTATCATTAATTATTGATGATATAATTAAAGAATTTATGATGTAATAAATACATTTTCTTATATCATCAATTGTTTGTATGATATCATAAAATAATTGTGGATATCACGAAAAAATAGATAATATCATAAAATAAGGAATAAAAAGCAAAACGGCTTGCCATATGACATTGCTCTAGGGCCATATCTCTTGTCAAACAAGGAGTTATCCCTCCTACATCGAGTAACGCTTAGCAGCGTGTAACCATTTTGGCCTTTATCACTCTGCTGAAAGTAAGAACATTGAAAAGCACCAAACTTCTATTAAACGAAGTAATGACGAACCATAACATGACCACTGTAACAGACTACCTGTCATCCGAACACATCTATATATATACATATATACACTAGTTTGTTTGCTCGTTTGATGCAGTTTAACATCGCATTGTAAAAATAAGTTATATTGCCTCTTAATGGGATTTTGTTAGATTCTCTGCAGTTTACAGTATATCTGATCTTAAAGTATATCAAAGCGTGGACTGAAAATATCTACACGGCTTCAGGAACCCTATAACAACGTTCTCTTGATCTCTTGTTCTTTACAGAGTTGTCTCCCTGTTCCTAGATTTTATATGAAGGTAGTAGTTGTAAAATGAATCGATGTAACAAGGACAAATTGAAGGTACATCTAATCAAACTATTGCAAAGCGAAAGTTCATGGCATTGTATCTGTAAAAGTATACTAATTATGAAAATATTAATAAGGATATAAAGCCACTGTGACCACGTAGTTTGTAAAATGTTACACTTAAATTGGTGTCCAGACTCCTGTAAAACTGGAGCAGCTTCGTATGGGTTCGGTAATGGAGCCGCCAAGAAAACGTTAACAAATTTTTTTCAGGCTGTGTTTGAGTTGGATATCATATAAAAGAAAACAAATATTATTTATCTGAACATTATGCAAATCTGTAAGACCTTACCCAAAATCTAGTGTCTTAAAATATGATTTGTAATATATTTTGTATGATATTGCTGATATTTTCATATCTGAACGATTTTTATGGTAACCTATAAGATCCTGTATGGGACCCTTAAGTAATGCACATTTATTACAGGTCCAATGTCTATCAAGTCTGGATGGAACCACCACTATACCAAATTACTAACAAATTAACTACACTAGAAGTGTAGATGGACTTTCCCCGGCTCGATTATAAGTCTCTGGAATGCTGCTACCTTTTATTTGATACGGTCTTATCTTCATTTCTGCGCTCTGTTGACTACAATGTTTGGGTCGTTCAGTGCTGTGCCTTTAAAACAAAACTTTAAAAAGTAAACATTTGATTTATTGTTTGCATGTTTTGCATTCCCTTCCCCTGTGAGTAGGGTTAAGAAGAGATATTTTTGCCGCGGAAAGGCAACATATAGAAAACAAATGTTTTTGTTATTTTACTGTATTGCTTGGAAGCTGAAGCTGAAATCATGGAATTGTTCTAAGTGTATTTTAAATTAGATTTGTTGAGAATATTTATGACTTTTTTAGTGATAACACTGTTCAATTTTAAACATACAACATAGGTGGCCATAAAAGCATCATAGGACGAGGGGTATTTTCATATGTACACGGTTTGTATCTGTGAACTAATGATATATTGGTGACAATGGTGTGAATGATCATCTCAGAACGCCATATAGTGCAACGCAAAGGACATGGAATTCTAGTCCCCCTTATTGCATCCACTTTGCTCCACCACTATATAAATCATTTGACTTTGCGGAATAGCGGATTGGTGGTTTTTGGACAACTACCACGCAGTTGCTATATCATAGTATAGGCCCTTAACGTGTCGCCATCATTTCTCATATTACCTTATCAACGTAGATGCTTTGTGAAAAAAATACAGCATTTCGCCACAGAAAATAATCGCCAACTTCGTGTTACCCAAACCAGATTTCTACATACATCTATGCAACATTAATCGTCTCTGAAGTAATAAGTTAACATTATGATATTTTTCTCTTACAATCAGGTTTACTTGAACCTAACCTTTTTGTAGATGTTATTGCGCCTGCGCCACAGTAACTTTCCATTTAGATATATCAACCTTGACATCGGGACAGCACCAAAGGGGAAACAACCCTAATAACTGCGCTGTCCTAAATGATTGTCCTGAGCTGATTCACACTACCTGCTTTAATTATTACCTGGTTACAGGAAGTTATAAATAACTTAGTCATCCTTTTAAAAATACTATTATCCGTCTGTTCAAGCGGATTATTTCATCTGCACGAATGTGTCATAAGCTTTATTTATGTAGCATATTGTTCACTATGTCAACATGTCAAATAAGTTAATTCTAGATTATGGCCAGAATTAAGTACGCATTTCATTTCACCCTCACTCGGCATATTTGAAGAAATATAATGCAATTAAACGCCTATCCTTTCCATAAAGATATCATATATGTAAGCCACAATGAATCCGGAAATACCGCCCTTCATAACTTGACGTTATTTAAGCATCACGTATAAGGTAGGAGATTGATTAATAGATTAGTGTTTTGCAACATGCTTATATTACTTATATTACGGTGGTGTATTCCAACAATAATTTACACTAACACAACCATAAAATGTTAGACGTACCTACCCGGTACTGTTGGAAGGCTAATCTTCAGTGCTTAGAGAATACAGAATTGCTATATGCCGGATAACTATGGTCTTGGCCAAATATCACAATTTATAATCCGGTATGATCTGGACATTACCTTGGTAGAATAGTTAATTCGTATGATCTCTTACGTTATAAATAGTTTCATTTTTTTATTTAAAGAAATCAATATACTTTAAGTTATTCGATTATTACAGAATACACTTAGTGTTTTATCAAGGTAAATCTGTGAAACAGACACCTAGTGGCTTCCTTTTCAGTGCTTCCGAGGGTTTAATGGTGCAGTGGCATATCTTAAGGTACAAAACCAAGCCAATTGAGCCAGGGTTATCTCCCCTGTGTCTAGACCACCCATAGTGGTTCATTGTATACCTGTATGTATACTAAGAGAAACACCTAGAATTTGGTAGCAAACCTACTTTGTATATAGAGAGGATTGGATCGCAAAAACCGATATACTGGAGGCATTTAATAAATATTTTAAGTAGAATTATGTTTTCTAAAATACAATATATTGAAACTTGATTTCAGAATGGTTGTGTAATCATCACTACAGAAAAAAAACCCCCAGAATTGATAGCACCATTTCAAATTAGGAACAAAAATAAATAATTTCCTCCAGTTTCAAATGGTTCCCATCCTTTATAAAGGAAAACTTGTTTTTAAGAAAGTTATTATTCAATCGTTTCTCTGTTTTCCAAGCCCTGTGCCTAACAAAATCTGACTGATGTTTAGTAAATCATATTGTTGTATGTTCCATTTCTTTGGTTCAAACTGTTGAACATGTGCAATGTGTGTCTGGTTGGCCATACTTTCTAAATCACACCGTCTCCCTGTTATAAAACCTCGATCAACTTACTTATTTTGTTCAATAGACTTATTTGTCTAGAAATCATAATGTTTACTCGAAACCTCTACCCCTCTCCATCGTTCTCCCTCCCCACTTTGAATTGGTTGAAATCATCTTCAGGTAGAAACAAACAAAAATGTTGTTTCCTCACTGCATGATCTGAGCCTTTAGTAATTAACGTAGAATATTTTGATTCAAAACTCTCTGCTATAATAATATATGAGCATTTGATAGCATATTTAATACACAATAAACCCAAATTGAATGTCGTTGAATTTGGATATAACAAGCTAAATCTTTTTTATGGATGTCGTTCGATTTGCATACTAGATCAGCCAGTTAGGCTTGTCAGTAGGTGTGCATAAATTACCAATCCCGGTATTAATAATTATTGTTTAGAAAATGTAAAACTTAAATAAAATGTTTGTTTTGTTTCTTGGTTATTGGTTTTATTGTTGTCATTTTCTAGCGTCATTTAGGAAACCGAAAAAGAAATTTTCGGTTATCAAGCTATTATTATCCTGTAGTCCTTATAAAAAACTTTCGGTTTAAATTATGGTGGGGATGACATTGGCTCAGACCTTCATTGAGAATTTCCAGCGGTCACTCTTGTTTTAGCTATCTGGGAATCACTGTCGCATAAGTTCGCCCTATCTAGTGTTATCTTGTGCTCCACAGTTATGCATGGATGGAGTTCTCACTTGGTATTACAATTCCTGAAAAGTCAAATGTTTATTTAGTTTCTACTGTCTGGTATTTTATTATGTTTCTAATGTGAACTCTCTCATTGACGTACTTTTCAGTAATATTCAACTACATCTCTTTAGGGTTTTCACTTTTTCGTTGGCATATTGTTTATTTGGTTGGCGAAACACGATGTATCTGATGAATGATATTTGGACGTCATGTAAATGCTCCACTATCTCGAATGTTTTGACGACTTCTTTGTGTTTTGCCTTCTGATGTTGTCATTTTTCACTTTGTTTCGAAGGTGAATTGTCTCCGGGTATTATATTTTATTTGACATACCATTGTCAGGGTGTCCCTAGAATTATATCTTTCCGCAGATCCTACTGATGCCTTTCTTATTGATACTTGGCTTTGCTTTTAGTCATATTGTTCCGAAACTCTATTATATCGGGGGGTTTCTTTTCCTTGGGGCACTGCTTATTTTCGATTTGCATTGGTGGAGTATCTTCGTGTCTCTTGGTTCAGCACTGTTTACTAATCACACTGTCCCTGTTTAGTGCAATATCTTATTGCAGTTGTTTCGCAATAGATTATCTCTTGGGATCACTTTTCTTCAATAGCCCACTGGCTTTTACGTTTGCACTGTCTGACGTGGTCTTATGCACCATAGTTTCCATCGTTAATTATTTTGTGTCGTTAATTTTCCTTATGTCTGTAATTCGCTATAGCTTGGAATCGCATTAACATTTGGTGGTAAAGCGTAACTCACCAATCTCGTAATCATCACACCACCCAACAACCCAAGCACACACTTAATGTTATACCTATTGCTGTGCTGTAAACTTAACAGGCTGCAATAAGGTGAATACTTGTTATACCCAAGGCCTTTTTACACCGCCAGTCCTGTAATTTGAATAGGCAGTAATAAGGTGAATCTTGGTATACCCAGGGCCTTCTTATACCGCCAGTGCAGTCTCTTGTGCATTTGATAATACCATATTCTGTATGCGAGTTGTTGGTCAGTGTTATTGTTAAATGTCCAGTATAGGCGCTATTCCAGAAAATAATATAACCTTTATATTACATATATTAAGCTTATTGAAGAGTTGGGCTATCTAGCGCTACATTATCACATTTTTTAATTAAACTGACTCTATATAAGGAAGATAATCTGTTTGAAAATTGTATGAACTTGCTAACATGCTGATCAAGGATCAAGGCCACTTGACAAGCTAAGATTGCTTTATTAAGTGAGAGCCGCCTAAGGGAAATAGGAACGAAAAAAAGTTATCAACTAAAATATAGTTTGATCTGTCGCAGTGAACCACTTCTAATTTTACTGACCTACTTGCTTTTCATTCGTGACATCCCCATTGTGGCCTGGATCGAACGGTTATTTCTCCCCCCTGAAGGTGTATTCATCTGCAAAAGTTTGGAGAGTATTTCCTTATTAATAACCATTCAGACTATCTGGCAAATCTTGCTGGACTAATCGTCGTGGATTCATTCTATTTTGTTTAGCCAGCCATATTCTATATACATGTATGGATGTTAAAAGGCCACATACATGTGTATGTTTAGAAAGGAGGGGATAGTAAAACTAGACATCCTGGATTCCCTACCCCTGCGCCGCGTTAAAAACAGACGATGTTGCGTGGTCTCAATGTATGAATATCGCCATCGGAGACGGGCTAACCCGCCAGTGTTTTAAAAAGGAACATTTAGCACGAGACACACCAATAATAACAGACAACGTATATGTATTGTATTGCGTCAATCTGACAATCCAAACGCAAAATCTTTCTCTGATATACGCTTGACGGGTCTGGCCTTTCATTGTCCAGCTTCACGAAAACTTCGGAGCCAAAGTGCTGAGACTTGTTTGGTTCTAAGTACGACTTCCATTGTTTTTGGTTTGTCTTTTATCGATGTTTTCGTAATTAATATTATGGAGAGCAATAAGCAGTCGACCTAAATGTCGCATCAAGAACATATGGAAAAAGTGTGGCGTTAAATTTCGTAGCTTATTAAATCAGCCTTAAGCGACGTGGTCAAAACTGGGGGTGGCTGTGACGGAAACCGACTAATGAGATTTGCTCATGCGTATATTACTTGCCAAAAGTGAACCTCTAGAGCTCATCTTAGGACGTTGACAGACAGTGACCTATTTTTGCAAAAGGAAAATGACAGATAAATTAAAGGCGAGGACGATCAAAGGCTTCGTCAAGGTGAGAAAATGTATATATAATAACAACGGTGCTGTGGTTATGTCTTAGCTATTGTATAACTTCATTTGTTTTTTTAAAACCAGATAGTAGCGGCAGGTAGACAAACTTTTATTTTGATTAAAATACAATTGGCTACACTTATTAATTTATTTGGCTTTATATCAACAGGCCCAGGATACCCAACTATAGATATGATAACAATGAATAATTTTTGTTTCTTTTAGAAAGTGAAGATTAAAAGTATTTTTGTTATTTTTGGGATAACACTTTCTTAGTTAGAACATATACCTGTTCAGAAAATTTTGTAGGTCCGGGAATCGAACCCACGACCCTCAGAGGAGGTAAAAGATAACGTTAAACATGAAGTATTGTTCACAGCTTATTTTAATGTTATATGGCAAATTTGCATATTTTTGTGTAAGTTAAGCAATTATTTCACATACGAAAAATTTATTCCGCGCCCATAGAATACATTTTAAAATGATTATTCAATGTTTTACGCCTTTGCAATCGCTTCATATTCGTAATTTCTGCACCTGTTTTTATAGAAGAACGTCATACAGATCTAGTGGATTTTTATCTCATAAGTGCAATCAAGCGTAGTCACGTGTAGAGCGCGTGCGATAGGACGTGTCTAGTGATCGTTTGTGAATAATGTTGGCGCCGCACCTGTGGAAAGGTCATTTGCTGTAGGCAGTGCTGTGTTAGCAACGTTTTTGTTCACACTGACTCAATCAATTGTCAAAAGAGATTCTTCGTTTTTGGAAATTCTGTTTCACCGGTTCAGAACTAGTGCAAAGGTGATCTCAGCGGGACATAAACTGTTCTCAAGCTATCAAATGTTTTGGGTTGAAAACATTCTCAGCATAAACATGCTACAGGCTATCCCTATAAATTGCCCCACAAAAAGGTTGGCTATACAGACAAGCTCTTGTAGCAATTAGTTTTTTTAAAAAAGATTTTATAAAAAAATTTATTTAGTTTTAATAAACTAATCATGAACACTTTTTAAAGATATTGTAACATTATGTTCTGATGTACGTTTTTTTCATCGAAATAACGAATGGAAAGGTATGTTTTGTTACTATTTGAGATATTTGTCGACATAATTATGTCAGTATTACATTGACAGTTTGTCATGTACATTCTCTATTTAACAAAATTTCGATTTTCACAACGAACATCAATCACTTTCTCTGGAAATAAAACATTAAGAGAAATGTTAAAGTTAAAGGTGATTTAAAAAACACACACCTTTCGCCGACCCGCCTAACAGATTTAAAAGTGTTATCAATGAGATGAATAACGCTTTTCAGACAACGGAGTCCATATGTACATACCTAACAACTCCCGTGTATTCTGTTTACACGAAATACCCACACATAATCATCAGTAATAGAAAGGAGTAAGGCACGTCAAAGTGGAAACTATTCAACACCGAGACTTTTTAAAAAATAAAAACCTATCTTTGGCACCCACAATTAACACTTTATTTACGAAAACCCCACTTAATTTTGTATTTAACAATTGGTTTTACATTCAGGGATTTATTACTCATCCACGGGCAAATCAAAGTCACCTTTAAACCAAATGTGATCAAATCGTAGAAGGCCGGGTGGCTGAGTGGTCTAGGTAACCTGCATTTACTGCTGGCGATTCGGTGCCTAACTCTGAGGGTCGTGGGTTCGATTCCCGGACGGGTTTCAACCTACA
>JARFOD010034547.1:0-10480 GCA_031763545.1 Mopalia muscosa
ATATACTATATTGCTATATATTTTATTAGAAAAAATTACGACAAACAAAAACAGCCTCTTATAAGTTACTTACTTGTGTTGAATGTGAAGGTTGGGGTGATCCCAGGGCCCCGATCATTCCCTCCCCGACTACCTCCGCCTGTGGTTCAATCTGTTGGACCTCGGCCACATCTGGTGCAATGTTCACCGGAAAATCTTCATGGGCTTCGGTTGCCTAAATAAAACCATATTTTTTTTTTATTACGACTGTTTTCGAAACTTATACAGCACAATAAAACTTTGTTAGCGTTTAACTTGATCCAAATGTGAAAATTTTAAAACACAATCCTCCATGAAAGATATTTATTTTCTCAAATATTTGTATACTTTCATAAATAGCCATATTTCAAATATGTTTAATAATAACATACCGGACTTTCACATTTGAAGTGTACAAACTTCACCTCCCCGGATGGGGATTTTATACTCAGGTAAATCTCGGCGCCCGTAAGCTCGTGCAGCTCCTTGGCCTGCAATATATATATATACACACTGGTTGGAACATTCATACAAACAATTTATGCAAATGTTAACTGTTGTTAAAAACAGTGAGTTTATTATTAAATGTTTGTTACATTCGCTTTTCAGACAATGTCCGGTGTAATGGAGGCCACTGGAACCAACATACACAGCACCTTCTCCACTGTTTCAGAGGAATCGTTTCCGGAAGAGATCTCCCTGTGGCGGAAAAAGCTGGAAGAATACCTGTCGGATTCCAACTCTATCATGTCCTCCATCAGTGGTGAGGAGTTGGATGAAGACATCCAGCTTTTTTCCGCCATCTGTAAAAGAAACAGGGATGTGTCTAGGAGATCACTGGCGGACTCCGTATCTACACCACCATTGCGGCCTGTCTTCATCCTCAAGAAGTCCCGCCTGGATGCAGCCAAGCCTCAGCACCAGACCAAGGATCAGCTGATGAGTCAGCTAAAAGACCAACTACAACTCCTGAGCGACTCATCAGCACCAGAAGATCTGATGGAAAGAGCTGAGAAGGCATCCAGGCTTGACAAAACCAGCCTTGTCGGACTTCTTGAGGATATAAAAGACTTTTTCTGCACCGAGGCAACTGTACTCTAATAAAATGTTGTGTTTATATACAACTGTGTTTTTTAAAATTTATTTCTGTTCTTTGCTCTTTTCGATCATTGTCATCATTACCTGATTTAATTGGACATGAACTGTATACAAGTAATATAAGGTGGTTTCCTTCACCCATTGAACTGGCACTTCGTCATATAAGTGAAATACCCTTGAGTACGACGTTAAACCCCAACCAAACAAACAATCTATCGTAAATGGCGTCATCATTTGTTAAACTGCCAGTAGGTAACTCAATTTCTTTAAGAATGTTCATTTGAAGTTTCTTGAATGCACGCCCATCCAAAAATTGGGGGAAAAAAACAAAACAAAATGTTTTGGATGTTTTTTTTGTGCTAATTCCATCATACTCAAGGTTATTCATTTCGAACAAGGAAGGGGTTGAGACATGAAAACAAGCTGGGTCCAACAATATGCGATATGTTCAGTGTAACACAAGAAAACGATAGACAGGTTTTGTAATTATTTTACAATCTTCAAAACAATATAACGACTACAAATTTTCGTTTAACTAATCAGTTATTTTAGTGAAAAAAGCTTACTTACATATGTGTACTTGATTACAACTTATCAAGCGGACAACTTTAATATAAACCAGACATTTTGAGTATAAAGAGTATAAATTTGCCTAATTCAAATCTATTTTGATTTTTCAAAATAAGTTGCTTGTGATTTAACGTCTTACTCAAGGATATTTAAATTTTGACAACCGAGTGTCCAGCTCACACTGTTTCTTGTCTAATTACGGGGGAAAACCGGAATAAAAAGAAACCAAGTAAAAAAACACGGCTGGAGCCACAACCTGTGACTCACTCATATAACCCAGGGTCGACAGACTTACTCGCTCGGGTTAGCAGTACATCGAAGTAGGAATAGAACTTAAAAAATGTCATTTGTCATATTAATGGTGTAATGCCGATATTGATTTAGTTTTTCATAAACTTATTAATTTTTTTTCCCTGATCAGATTCGTTAGACTAGGATTAAAATTAAAGTGGGTGGGGTGGGGTGTCAACATAAAAAAGAAATGTTAAATGAGGTGGATGTGTTTGTTTTTTTCGTAAATAACGAATGGACAAATTCAATTCAGGGTTTCTTTAAAAAAAACCAGAATAGTTAAAGATAAATATTTTAATAGAGTACACATTCATCTTGGTATGTGTCCTGGGGATCTTTCGGGATAAGATGTTAACTAGTGTTAGAGAATTATTTTGTTAACATATTTCATTTTAAATTGTAACCTTTTGGAAAATGGGGTTTTTTCGCTTGTATAAAGTGGATCCAAGATCTTCACCACTTTCTTTCCAAGCTTACGGCCCCGATTGTTGCCTTTTGGCCGTGGCACGTTGGCCCTTATTTTGTTTTCCCGGATTTCTTTTATTTTTCAAAAAGGAGTGTTCCTACAAAATTAATTCTCAAGGTAGAAATAAATTTCAATGTGGAATATGTTGCTTCCTTTCATCAAGCAGGTAGTTGATAGAATAGGAAAATATTTTAAAGCCTTTTGAAGTAATAATTTAAATGTAAGCATGCACTCAGTTCCGTAACTTAGGACCACTTTGCAGAGCGCCATGGCCGAGCTGCCGAACTAGGAAGCCCTTTAAAGCAGTTAATGCAAAACCCGTTTTCTGCAATAGGCACAGTTTATATAGGCGTTCAGAGCTTGGTTTGTATACACCCACACGCTTAGTATATTTAAAAACAGAACTACTCAGCACATGAATTTCAGGTCATGTAACATGAAGCTTAAAGGTTATCACCCACTAAAATTGGTTGGTACTAATAGAGTTAACAAACAAAGTTACGCCATCAAGTTTACATTGAGCCACAGTAACAATTAATACGGTATAAACGGTACATATTAAAACCAATTACCAATTGTAAGGTCGTACTCTGCAAATGTTCACACACAACTACGACATTTGTCAACGGTTGATTGATTGGTCTAAATGACATGCATATGTTTTTGTCTTTGTACTAAATATGCACCATTCTCCATACCCTCTCCAAGTCAAAATTGAAATTCTGTATTTAAAACCTCGCTAAACTCTAGTCGGTAAATACCAAATTTCGGTAAGGTCAAGTACATAAAAAGTATAATAAAATGAAAATAATAAAACAAGAGTAAAGTACAATGATAACGTTTGAGAAACGTGGCAAGACATACGCATGTATAAATAGATTTTAGAATTGTGTTGAGAGTCGTGTAAAACATCTGGAGTTTTCTCAAATCATTAGTTTATGAAGTTTTAGTTTAAAAATAAATTGAATGTTACATAATTTATACTGTTTCCTTAAAATATATACAAAAATGTAACCAGTTCATTGTGTTGCTCTAGACAAACGTCTGACCATTTACAAGTTTTTATGGGCGTTTGTAAAAGATGAGTGCAACATCTTCAGCCATTTGGTAAAATCGTTGTTTGTAGACAAAGTTAATGATTTCGGTTCGACAATGAGGTATATTTGTAATCTCCAGACTTACATAACGCTGGCCTGTGCATTTGCACAAAAGGTGAAATATAAGAAGGTGCCTCGTCGTTTATAATTTTAAATAATAATGTTAGAGTTTGAATCTGTGTAAATAAGACCAAGTCAGCCAGTTGAATGTTATATACATACATGTTATTGCTGCACTATTTTGGATGTGTAACATTAATCATATGGCCCACATTTGAAGTCGTCTCAAGATATGGATATATTTTTGTTTTGCATTGCTCTAAGGCAATGACCATTAACTCAGCTGTGGTAGGATACGTGTATGACAGGTGAATAATAAATAATTCCCGGGAGGCAAGTGGGAGAAAATTGTGGTTCTGGAAGTTTAAACAGCCAAGGAATAACATTCTTTTCGATATCAGACTACACAAAATACTTAAATGTCTTAAAACCAAATAAATTCTTCGGATTGTACCTTTTCAATAGTTTGTTTTTAAAGTTTCAGTATTGAATTATGTTCGTTAATGAATTTTCGCTTTTGCGTAGTGCTTGCCAGCATTGCTTTGCTTTCAATCCATTTCGATGCATATTATATACCTGGCACCTATTCTCAAAGTCTGCAACGTTTCCCGGATTGATTCGACATTAAGCAAACCGGTTATTCAATAGATAGTTATAAGGTGTATGCCATTCGTATACCCAATAAAAAATAATGATCCTTAAATGGACAGCATTTATGTCTCAAATCAATAAAAATCCACGTTATATACTGTTCCCTCACAGACAGATGGCGATACATCAATTATATCCCACATTAACTATACATGGCTACAATACAACTCAAATATACAATTATTTTTTTTTAAAACAGTTATCTTTAGGCGTCTTATACATTGTAAATTGTTAGTTTGATTAAACCTTGAACAAATCTCTTGAAATGTTTCATTTTTAGCATTGCTGATTAGTGTTTTAAGCCATATTTCCGTAAGTTGTGGCGTGAAAAAATAGTCAAATCTTTTTGTCTAATATTTTGTAAATTACGGTAATAGTAATCACCAGCACCCATAGCAATAATCATCATAACGAGACCAAGATAAGTGTTGATTTTTTTTTAAAATATGTCAATATTTATTCAATGTTTTATATTTTACCTACAAACTATAAATATTGTGATTAAAATAACTTATTATAGTTATTAACAGGGTTTCATAATAATGTAATTTCAAGAAACACAATGACCTCGATCCGTTTAAGCAACTTGATGACACCATCGCCAACATGTATTGCCTAACAGTGTTAAAGTCCACACAGTCAACGAATAAACTCAAATAATGATTAAAAGGACGGTGTACCGTGAAAATCATGTTCATAATGTAACCAGTTCCACCAGAAATGCTACGCAAATATAAGAAAGTAAAAATGGTAAGTTACAACTTGATGAAAGCATGTCAATAGCGCGTATGCCCTCCATAAGCGTTCACAACTGCCACGCAACGTCTCCTCATGGATTGAATGATGCGTCTGAACACGGCTTGGGGGATGCGTCTCCATAATTGAACCACTCCATGACATTGATGTCAGCATTCCCAAGAAAATTCCCCGTTAAATTGGCAGTATGAGATCTTGCATTATCGTGTTGGAATGTCGGAACTGGGCCATGAGCTGGCAGAGCTGCCATGAATGGCAAAAGCTCTGGGATGAGCAGTTGATCTCTGTATCCTGGAGCAGCTAGGTTTCCTTGGGAAGCGACAGGACCATTAAACGCACCCCAAACCATAACATTACCGCCCCCAAAACGGTCCACGTTCTGCCCACAACACTGGGCGTTCCCTTTACCGCGTCTCCTCCAAACTTTCTCTCCCATCAGCTAACTGCAAAGTGAATCTGGATTCGTCACTATAAACGACCCTATTCCAATCCCGCTTAGTCCATCTCAGATGTCGTCGTGTCCAGAGAAGCTGTTGACGTCGGTGTAACTTAAAATTGGTCCATGATAAGCATAAGCATTAAAACTCTTATACGGTGATGTAAGGAACGCCATCAGACAGAGGCTCTGGCGGTGCAATTGGGCAAGCTGTTCAATATAGCTATTAAAGCTGAACCATAGTGGCGAAGGAGAGTTCTGTATAAATAATACTTATCAGTCGGAACCTAATCGGTGATCGGTACGAACTTAATAACGCTGAGAGCCTTAGTACATTTATTGCAAGAGAATCAATGTGGTGGATAAATCACTCCAAATTTGTACCCCACAAACTTGGTCTTCGTGACAGTATCCATGGACTTTCCATTAATATTCTGGATCGAGATGCTATTTCCGTTTGCATTGTAAAATCCAAATCCATTTTTTATGCAACCCCTTTCAAAATTTTATTCATTTAAAGAGCCTTCAATAACCTGTTTGAGAACTCCAGCTAAGCTATAAATATTGTTTATAAATCATGTTAAAAAATCCATATTAAAAAAATCATAAACAGTGTACTGCCCTGTGGGACTCCCATTTTTAACTTTAAAATGTCTATCCGTCAGCAATTATGATATATATGTAGGAAGACGACCTCCCTGTCTCATATTGTGTTGTGCGTCTCGAGACACAGCTTGTTCATTTTGAATGAAAACCTTTTTAAATGAATGTCTTTAAACGGACGAGGTGATCCAACGTTGGTCCTCAATGGCACAGACGATGCCATCGTTAAAAAGCTGCTCCATGTCTTACAAATATGGTAAGAGATATGTGATGCTAATTATTGGGGTCCGCTTGATCTTTTTCCAGTTTTGGGACAGGAATAATGAGTCCCTCCCTCCAGGATTGAGGTAATGTAAGCAAAGTCAATTTCTTATTGTATAGGTCAAAGAACAGCTCAATATCAAAAGGTGCCACATGTAGAACTATTGGCCCTCTAAAGTGCAGATTTAAGTTCATTGAGGTTAAATGGGCGGTTTTAATCCTGCAGGCGGTTAGAGACAACATTTGGCTTACACTTTTGATACTCGGGCGTGTAGAATCCAAACCTCATTTATTGTCGTTCCAGATGTGATGCCAGATACCGAGCCAAAAAGGTTCATTTTACGTGAATGCCAATCTGCATGCCAGACTGGTGTTTGATGTAATTCTTTTAACATAAATTATCCCTTGATCTTTGGATTAGGCGCAATTCTCGTCTTCTTATTGATCAGATAGACCTTTGCCTCTGTTTAGAATTATTCCATTGCTGTGGTTCATGGTCATTCATAAAGATAAAGTTACTGGTATATTTGTTAATTTTATTAAGTTTAATGCTGGCTACTTTGTTGTGATTTCTACCGAATGGTCACCTTATCGCATTTCGCTTACGTTATTTAAACTTCCTGCTAATAATATTAATGTTTTACTTTGAGTAGAAGGCGATATATTACTTACAGAATTATTTTGAATACTACTACTAATTGCAAAGAATTTTTCTCTTTCGTTTGTATCTTTTTCAATTACACATCGTTTCCCCCAATCACACTTAATTTATCCAGTAGTCGCCACCTTCTGGCGGTCTTGAGGTATGGTGTATTTAACTTTTAATATAATTATCTTTACTTTTTAAATCGTGATTTGATAATTCGATGAAATGAATATTAGATCATTAAGTGTGACTAGACGATTGATGTGACCACCATTCTAAGCGCACATTGAGCAAAGTGACGTACAATAACACCATAGCCAACTCGCTCATTCACCAGGATATCATTCTCCTCCGACACCTGAAGCGTCTTATGACAAGCTCCGAGGAGCTCTAGCCTTTTTCTATTATTCAGGCACGACCCACAGACCCGTTTTGAAATGTTGTAACTTGTACAACTCTCTTGTATGATTGTCGACAAAATAACTATACAATATTCTTTGATTTGTTTGTTGGGTTGCGGTATAACCTCGTACTCAAAGATGTGTCGACTTCGCACTGTCTCTTGCCTAATAACGTTGGGAAAACGGAAGGAAACCGTGTAAAAACCCCAGCGATTGCCGGAGCCACATTCATATAGCTGATGGTTGACCGACGGATTCGATCCCGTGAACGGTACATCGAAGTAGGGGACCGAGAAAGCGCAGAAGCTAACAACTATGCCTGGACTACGGGCACAGTATTCTTTGAAAAAGACTTGACCACATAATAATGGCATGAATGACGATGCCAATCAATGTAAGGTGTCTTATTTTTTTTACCTGCAGTAAAATATCCATATTAAAAAATGTTAAAAGCTACTTCCATACAGTATTGAGTTAACATCTGCTTAGCTAGAATGTCAAAGAATTACAAGAAACATATATGCTAGGGGTTTGAAAAAACCTCGTAAAAAAAACCAACTCTGCGATTGCCGGAGTCGCATTGTGTGACTCATTCCTATACCTAAAGGCTGACCGACCGATTCGATGCCATGAACGGTGCATCGAAGTAGGACGAGAAGTCTACTGCAATCAGTATGAAAGTAGATTTCTTGTCCTACTTGGATATTAACTTAACATTAGCTGGCTAGTAACTAGAACTTCAAATTTACAAGACAATTATATAAGCTATGGGTTACTTTCAAGTTTGCATATTTATTTTCCGACCAATGTCTTTGTGGAAATATTGACTGAAACATTAAAAAAATTTATGAAATGTGAAGACGGTTTCGGATTTTTTTTTAGGTAGCTTTACATTTCCTTCCATTATGTTTTTGTGTGGCTATATTGTCATTTTGTCTGAAAAAATGCATGATGTAATCCAGGCAATGTAGCCATTAACAGAATCTTCTAAAACGTACGTCAATTAAATTAAGACATTCACGTCGCCGTTTTTCGGATATCGAATATGATATGATAACTGCTTTTACAATCCACTTGTCCTCTTGGGGAATAATACATTAAAAACCCTATGTGTCCCAGAGTGATACTATAACGCCAAATTGAACATAATGGATAAAAGTAAACGTAAATTGCTTAGCTATAGGAATCCTTCGGAGACAGTGCTCAACAGGAGTAACATTAAAAATGAATCAACGACAAAGCACTGATTCAAAAACTTGGTTACTACTATTGCATTAAGTTAAAACTTTAAATTAAATTATACGACTTAGGTATTGTTCTACTACAGTTGATGTTATCTTCCATTGTGTTGATATACCGTCAATTAATCCCCCTGTAGTAAAATTGATCTTTTTATTTTTCCAATCTAAACAGCTGAGGGATTTGAGGAAATGATTTAAAATGTATTAATATTATAGGATACGAGTAATGAATGTAATTTAAAGCGGTTCTGATAAAGAGATTTAAAAACACAGGAGATCGTTATACTGTAATTCCAGAACTAGCCTGTATCTAGAATAACCATAGGGTCTACGCATAACCAAATGTATAGACTTTGTCTAAGCTAAATTCAATTACTACGTCGACATCGATCATTTTTTAGGTTATTGGACCCAAATGACGGCTAAATTACAAGCAGTGATGCCAGCCATCTTATAGTATATTGTAACAGGAAAATAGAGCAAAACAATCAAAACACATTCGTAATCACGTGCAGAAAGATAAAAAGTCTAAAGTTACAACGAAACGATAAGATTGTGCCTACTAATATTTCCCCCTTGAATGTTTATCACATGTTGATAGACACTTTTCGTGGCAGAATTTATCTGATATTTTTAACAATGTTCCATGTTCAGAAAAAAATAAATCTAATAGTTTTATCATGACTCAATTAGGGTAAACTCAATTTATCAGTGAACATCTACTATAATAAATTAACTGCCCCATCATGTCTGTCTCAGCATTATATAAGAAATTGTAAAGTGATTGACGTTAATCCCAAAAAAATAAAATTTGCAAACCATTTATTATCTGTAATTGAAAGCACAGTTCGGTAAAATCCATTTATAAACCCATTCAGCAAAAAAACATAATTAATAATTATAATAATAAACCGCTATATCATGAGGGAAAATCGTTTTGAAATGAATCGCAGTTTAATAGTTAATGATTATCTTCTTGAGGGCCCCCTATATCCTATCAGAACATATGTTTCAGATAGCATGTGCAACTGTTAGGCAATTCCGTCATGGAATTCCATAACATTGCAATCCCAGGGGACAAAGTAAAGGATAGTAATTACTCAGGAGGAAGATAATGAAATGATTTGGACTGAACATTTCGCTTTGTTAATCAAAATATGACGACAAGTCACCGGAATTGTTACTGGACTTTAAGGTTTTTAAATATTCAGTGATGGTAGCCCTGAGACCTATCGTACACAACAGCGTTAAATTAGCGTTTTATCGAAACCATTTGCTGAGTTTCCGTGTACTTTATACGGTTCACAGCTGTAGTGACATTTCTATTTTTAATTTCTCTCTCCATCATGCACTCAGTAAACCACTTCGTAAGGCTTCTAATAAAACTCAACACTTCGATTCTTCTTTTTCGCCAGTATAATTGCTTCCTTGTTTGATCTCAAAATGCATATCCGAGTCCATGATCCGTTAACCTCTATTAGCCTTTCCCAATTGCTATAATAGAATGTGAGACTAGCTGTTCTAGAACCTGTATTGTGTATATTTAGACAAACTAGGCACACAGAATTACTTTAACCTTCATTAAAACCCTTTTTGGATTTTCGCCATTGGTAACATCAATCAAGTATGTATGGTTAAATCAAAATGTCACAAATCGTCAATATTTTGTAAATGTTTTAGAGAGGAGTCTTACAGAAAATTTCGTACAGTCTTGGAACGATTCTGTACTCGGCTCCTCCAGAGGCCAGTTTTATGGAACTTTTAAGAAGAGTCCTAATTTTGAACATTATTTTGATCTAATGCCTGAAAGAATTCGTGTTATACATACCAAATTCGGAACCTCAAATCACAAGCTTCCTATTGGCGGTGAACAAATGCCCCTGTC